>BGPR01001348.1:118245-134191 GCA_013235015.1 Araneus ventricosus | reverse complement strand
ATGCTGGTGACTTAAAACTGACTGGCCAGGGTGGTGATGGTTAAATTTGATTTTAAGGTTACGTTGCAGTTTATTCAAAAAGAAATGTTTCGATTCAGTTTTGCAAGCAGACATCGCAAAATAAGTCTGGCATTAGGAATTGTTGATGGAATTTTGAAAATAAAAAAATGAAAGAGTTCATATATATTTCATAAAAATCTACTCTTTTAGTACACTGAAGTTTTCAGAGAATGTACATTGGAAGAGTGAGCTAATATATTCTTATCAAAATAGTATTACATCTCTGATAGCTTTCTAAGAACAATGTTTAAAATTTTTCTGAATACACTGACTTGTCTTTTAAAATGTTTGCGTTGTTTGGCGTTCAAATTTTCCACTACATTGCACAGGTCCGTGGTTACTGATTTATGTTTTTTGCATATTTAACAGGTGTAACAAGCTTATAATTATTTAAGTTTTTGAAATAAAGGAACCCAGCGATAAAACCCTTCAGAATAGAAAGAATATATTTAATTAATAATATATCTAAACGTATACTTTATTTAAATGTTTTTTCATGAAACAATGCAAAAATGATTGCTGCTCTACCTACTGGAATAAATTCATAAAAAAAAAATTTTCTGCAAAAATAAAGTGTCTGTAATTAATTTTAAATACTTATTAACAGCGCGTTTTCTTAAAGTCGAAGTGTAGTTGAAACCGTTGTAAGCCAATAATTCTTTATTTAAAAGGAGGGTCAATACTGTAATTTTTCGAATAATAAATATATTATTTGTAATTCTCGGCAAAAGAAGTTTCCATAAATCGATTATGATAAGTTTGTTGTTGTATAATTTATTAATGAATGGTTTAATTCGTGATTCAGTGATAAAAAGTTTTGTCCTCAATTATCTTAATTAAAAAGTTTTAAAAATTCCAAATTATATTTCATATTTTTTTATTTATTTTATGCAAGGTAGTGAGGCATAAAGCCTTTTAATACAACAGTTAATAGTTTTAATACGATAAAGGAACTGCAATTATTCTTGTAAGTAAGTAAGTAAGTAACAATAAAACTAATTACTTATTCCTAAGAGAATTTTTAATTCTCCAAAGGAAGACATTATCACCAGTATTGGGATGTATTGAATAAAAAAAAGCCGGATGCATTAGAAAGTTATTTATTTTATTAATGGCCGCCGGTGCTTAGGATGGGCTTTAATTCGTTCTTTAGCCTTTAAGAAGATCTAAAATATCTGAAATGGAGAAAAGCAAACACTTTTCACATTAAGTAAAGAATTTAAAATAACCTTATGATGTTTTGAAAGTTTGTATTAGCTTCTTCAGTTAAAATATTGTAATATTGAAAACAATACAGTAATTCTTTGAGAGAAACATGATAATGTAAATATTTATTCTACTTAAGCGATTTAATTGTTTCGTTTGATGGTTTTTCGTCCCTAAGTAAAGTTAAAGAATAAAATTTGCATTCATCTGCCTTCGTTTCAATGCTCTGGATTAATTAACTAACAAATTTTATTAATAATTTATGAAACTCAATACGTTTTAGTTTAAAATTAATTTTTAATTAAAACAAATAAATAAAATGTGCTTTTAAATATATAAAGAGAAAAAGACTTTATAATTATTTGATTCAATAAAGCACTAATTTTTAAAAATAAATTTTGTATAAATGATTTTTATTTATTCTCATTGTAATCCACCTGTTAATAAGCCATTAAAGAGCTATAATTTAAAAAAATGTTTTCAAATGATGCAACAATTTTTACGAAGAAACATGACAAATCATCGCTATTTATTTTCAAAGACTTGAATCCTAAATAAAACTCTCTACAAACTTAAACAGTAATTCATTTTTACGTCTAAAATACTTTATTCTAATAATAAGTAGTTTAAAATGCTACATATATGCTATAGAAGAAATTTATATAAATTTATCTCTACTAATAATAAAAGTGAAGGTGTGTGTCTGTCTATGTTGGCGGTCTGCAGGACAGACCACTAGACCTAGAGCAACGAAATTTGGCAAAAACCTACATTGGAGAGAGTCAAATGATAATATATTCCTGGCGAACAAACTGGTCACCGAAAGCAGCTAGTTTATAATAAAATAAGATAAAAACACATATTAAAATATTTGATTTACAGTCTGAAAGAAGATGGGCATTGACTTAACTTTATTTTCCTTTTTACGGTTCATTTAGTTACCATGGTTATAAATGTGGTAAAACTAAATTTCAATTGTTTTTAAAACTTTTCAGCTATCTAGGTGCTCAATGCTAGCTACACATCTATCCATATGAAAAAATGTTTCATATTTTATTTAATGCTTGGCAACCAACTTGCTCGCTGGGAATATTGGTTGTGTATAATTTAGATCACCGATTCTTGTTCTTCATTGTTTTGACAGTAAAGTAGTTTTGAGTTTCATATTGTGATTGGCATTAAACCTGTGTAATTTTAGGTTTATATCTATTTTGTTCCTGTACCCACACACTTGCTAATCATGGACCTGTGATATCAATCAAAATTTCAAATTAATATAAAAGCGGAAAGCACGAAAATTAATTTAATGAAAAAGCAAGCTATCTGAATTGGGACATCTAAGTTTTGAATACCAATGTATTAAAGAATAAAGTCTGAAAAAAGGTTTAAACATTTGTCTAAAACTTTTTTGTGAGAAAGTTTTAGGCAATTAAAATTTGAAATCCCTATGTCGATTGTATGATAATTTCCTTTTCACTGAATATAATACAAAGAAGGGGAAAGTTGTTAATCTTTCGCAATCATATTAAAATATATAATATAAATACAATAAAATATTTTAAAATAATAGAACTATAATAAGCATATTAAACTATTCAATACAAATAAAATGAAATTAACTTATATTAGCTCACCATTTGAATGAAATTCATTGAGGAAACCATATATTTTTCTTTTAAATAAAGAAACTTTCATTTGGAAACTTCTTGAGCTGTTATCTTTCAAAGGATGATGCTGTCAATTTTAAATCAACTCTTGACATATCTATATAATTTTTGGATAGAGAAATATATTCTGTTGGAAAAATACCAAAATAGAGATTTTTCTTACGTTGCCAAATAACAGAAAAAAATATAACTTGAAATAAATACCAGAATAACCGCATAATTACTAAGACATACTAATTTACAGAAAATCATATTTTCTGCAACTAATCATGTATGAGTTTGTGGGATGAATATTCCTTTGATTAGGTAATACTAAAGAAATAAACTATATTGGTAAACTATTTAATGTAGAGATTTCGTATCTAGCCTATATTTAGACTTTATTTTATAAGATCATATGTTGAGATTAAATGAAATTCTGTTATGGGGTTCTGTCTATTATAAATGTGGTGAAAGGTTAGCAAAGGGTTGTGTGAATACTTTTCGTAGAAGAATATTTCATAGTTCAAGGACAATGAATTTAATTTCTTGCTTCGTAAAATTCCAATTTGATAGCAATATTTGTTTGATTTGTGAGTAAGAGGATTTGAGTTAATTGGGAAAATATTTACTCGACAGTATTTTTCAAAGCAGTATGCACACTGGATTTCTGCCAAGGTTATGGCATGTTTTTCTATGCTCAGGTAACGGCAAAACGTTTCAAAAATAGCATCCATAAAATGTATCTCAGCCGAGACGAAATTTGACAAGATGTTTGCTTCCAATCAGCGTCTAAAATAAGAAATCATTTCGCTTTTTTTTCTTCTTTACCTTTTCCGTTCGTTTCGCGTTCTCTGGGAGGAAAGTGAATCTTCGGAATGAAGTGACAGGCTGGCTTGTCTTCAAAGCCCTCTACAAAAACAAACCCTTCAGGGAAAGCTAGCATGTCACTTGCCCGGCAAGATTTATTTTGGTTGTAAAAACCTTAAACAAGCGATTTTCGCAAAAGATTGCTTGTCGACGCTTTTGGGAGGGCAGATTATTCGGCTCCCGTGACACATGTTTCTATAGAATTGCTTTTTTCTGTCTAGGCAGGTGGAAATGTTCCACTATTTAAACCCAAACATAAATAATACCTAGTTTTCATTATATTTTCAGTAACTTATTTAAATTTCGTCTATTTCTGTAAAGAAATGTCATAATCTGGTTTAATATATGAAAGGAAAAAGTAAATATTACTTAAAGGCAATTTAATAAAAAGTTGACTAATTTTTCTGTCACAAATGCAGAGAACAATATGGTTATAAATAAAACCCATCTAGAAATTGTGAACCAAGCATGGATTGTAAAATAACATGGATTGTAAATAAGAATGGATAGTAAAATGGATTATAAAAACAGAAAATAACATGGATTGTAAATAAGAATGGATAGTAAAGTGGATTATAAGAACAGAAAATAACATGGACTGTAAATAAGAATGGATAGTAAAGTGGATTATAAGAACAGAAAATAACATGGATTGTAAATAAGAATGGATTGTAAAGTGGATTATAAGAACAGAAAATAACATGGATTGTAAATAAAACCTATCTGGAAATTGAAAATTATGCAAGAGATTTTCGCAAAAGATTGCTTGTCGATGCTTTTGGGAGGGAAGAAAAGTTATTCGGCTCCCGCGACAAATGTTCCTATAGAACTGTTTTCCTCACACCTAGTTTAATAATTCCTAGTTTTGACTGCATGATATGTAAATTGTTTAAATGTCATCTATTTTTTTAATATATGAAATAAAAAATAAAATGATAGTTAAAGGAAATTCTATAAAAGGTGCATAATGTTTCTGTCACAAATGCATAGAATAACATGGATTATAAATAAATCTTTTCTAGAAATTATAAATTAAAAATGGATTCTAAATAAGAAAGGATAGTTATGTGGATTAAGGATTTTATTTGACGCACTCTGATGAATGATACATGAAATAAAAGAGAGAGAGCAACGTATAGTTTTCCCTTTAAATTTTCAATGTGAGCACCATCTCACAAACGGCACGCGTCAAGGCGATAGGTGTGCTCTGGGGCATTGGTTAGCAAGTGTGGAGTAATTGATGCAACAGTTATTTCAATCTTGGTGCTCAAATCGGGTTGGTCAGTTGGTAATGGAGGAACGTACACATATTTTTAAAACCCTCCACATTTCACAGGACTTAGCGTGAAAGACTTTGTCAGATATTCAGCATATTCTTCAAGCACTCTTGGTCGTCTCATACTCCTCTCTTTAATGAGACATCCAATGCTTTAAAACTGACGATACCATCTACGGAAGTTATCATCACTACGGAGGGAAGGGTTACAAGCGAATGTAATACGGAACGCATGGTTAACTGCAACAACAGATTCACACTTTGCTAAGGTTCATAACTCGGTCGGATTTTGTCGCAGTAGAGTGGAATTTTTTTTATTTGAAATGTTAGTGTATCGCAACTATTTTACTAAATATGAGTAATAGAACCGGAGGTTAGACTTTTTACTTTTTTCAGAAGTGTATTTATTGACTCAAGCGACATAAAATTTAATTCTTTACGCCATTTAAAGTATTTTTCTAAATGGAAATATGTGTCTATCTCTGACGGTATAGAAATTAGTTATCGGACATCCTGTTTAAACATAACAATATACTTTTATTATTATGTTTCAACAGGATGCCCATTACACACAAAATATTTTCTGATCGAAAGCTGATGAAATAATAAATGGTATTTAGGATAAAGAAACCTTCTTCATTGGAAATAATATCAAAAAATAAAAAAAAGTACAGCCAAAGCATGAGAGAAAACTGCATGAATGAAAATATTGTACTAGCACAAGAATTCGCATGAATAAACAGAATTATAATTGGATTAAGAAAGAAAAGCAGCTATTAGATTGGTTTGTTTGTGGTTTATTGTCCCAAGAGCCATTTTGTGACTATACTGCGCCAGACTTATAGTAAAACTTTAACTGTCCAAAATGAGATTTAGTCTGAATTGTTTGAGCATCTGTTAGTAAAATTCTTTTGAAAGCACTTATCGTGAATATTGTAAATGGAAAGATTTTAAACAAGCGAGAAAATTTTAAAAAATGAACTTTTTTTTGTCACTCAAAATAAACAAATATTTATCTTGAAAAATGAAACAATAGATGGAAAAATGGTGAAGTAATTAACGATTAAGAAAGTTAAGGATATCCTTTTGTATAATGGACATCTCTTTAAAATCCGTTCTCATATATATAATGAAAAAAATATCTCAAAAATAAATAATTAAAGTCCAGAGCTTTATAGTGAACATAACAAATGGAGAGCAATAATAGTATTAGAGACAGTGGATTTTGATTTATTTCGAAATTTAAATATCCTCTAATATTTCGTTAAATTGGTTTACTTATCACTTACACTTCGAAAAGCATCGATTAGCAAATTTAAGGAATTAAAAAAAAGTGTTGAAGATGGTCTTGCTTCGTTAAAATAAAAAAATAAAAAACGAACGAAGGTATTGTAAATAATCTCTTTTAAATGAAAATCAAAAGACACCCCCTCCCCCTTAAAAATAAGTATAAGCAGACTTAAACAATAAAATTAATTGATGCAGAATGAATCAGGCAATTAACAAACTACCCATGTTTACATACTTATTAAGGTATTTAAAAAGAAACATAATTTTTGTCCATTCTTTGGAAGAAAAGAACAATAATGCAGTTTGCATTAAGTTTTATGGAAAGCTTGTTAATGACTTTCTATTCTTTTATTAAACATTTTTATCTATATAGTTCTGCACGTATGTTTGTATTAAGAGAATACTTTCATTCAAGTAAAACCTCTTTTTGCAGTGTTAGTCTTCAACCAAATCTTTAATTAAAATGTTTATATACCTTTTCTTTTCATCTCACGGAAATTTCAGTTGAGAAAATCGTTAACATTACCGTGAGCATAAAAATTAATTTTGCTGTAAAAATTTGTTGAATGAAAAAAAATTAACTAAGGAGCTTTCAAGAAAGAGTGGCATTATCTGCCACTACTATTGCGATACTTCGCTTTATGAAATTCTTTCAAAAAATATGTTTTTCTTCTAGGAAAGAGTTAGTTTTCCTCTTAAGTATTTCAGTGCTTCATATTTTCCTGTGTTCAAAATATGGAGTCATTTTCCACCCAAATTATACCGAACAAAAACTTAAAATTTGCTTGAATTAATTATTGCTTACTTTTTATGGTTTTTATTTTTTACTATTCGTACGTATTTTTAGATGTTTATATCTTTAAGTACTGTTTACTATTCGTACATATTTTTAGACGTTTATATCTGTAAGTACTGTTTACTCTTCGTACATATTTTTAGACGTTTATATCTGTAAGTACTGTTTAATATTCGTACATATTTTTAGACGTTTATATCTGTAAGTACTATTTACTATTCGTGCATATTTTTAGATGTTTACATTTTTAAGTACTGTTTACTCTTCGTACATATCTTTAGATGTTTATATCTTTAACAACTGTTTACTAATCGTGCATATTTTTAGACATTTATATTTGTAAGTACTGTTTACTATTCGTACCTATTTTTAGATGTGTATATCTTTAAGTACTGCTTACTCTTCGTACATATTTTTAGGTGTTTATATCTTTAACAACTGTTTACTATTCGTGCATATTTTTAGATGTTTATATCTGTAGGAACTTTTTACTATTCGTACATAATTTCAGTTGTTTACATCTGAAAGTACTATTAAAGTGCAGGGAATAATATGCGTATAATATTTGATGAATGAAAACAACGTCATCTACATTCAAGTGGCAGAATTCAAAATGCATAAGAAATTAGACGGTAGAAATTTTGCTACCTAAATAAAAGAGTAATTTCCCCTCGATTTTCTCGCTTACTTACATAATACGGAGCGTTTCATGTTGAACATCGTAGTACATAAAAATCGGATGTGCATTTAAACCTGTTCCCCTTGACGGATTGAATCCAAAATTTGATAGAGAACTACAATTTTAATACGAAGATCACATTCTAAATTTCTTTATTCTGCTTGCTGTGTTTTTGAGTTATCATAAACACAGACATACAGTCTACCCGGATTTAGCCCAAAATTATATGCAGATCTACATCCTAGACTTCAAGACTATATATAAAATTTCATTTATTTAGTTCGTTGCATTTTTCTGTTATCGTGTTCACATGAACACAAATAAACAAAGCGACAACCAAACCACCCTTTGGCATATCTGGTCTGAAATTTCATTCAGATCTACAATTCTAGCGATAAATCCATATACTAATTCTAGCAATAAATCTATATGCTAAATTTCATCTATCTATCATGGTAGAACTTTCCAGTAAACGTGTTCGCATGCTCACGAACGACAGATTTTCTGTAGAAACATTTCGTCTGAAACTGACAGAAATTTATAACTTTATGTGTACAAACCGCACCAAATTTCATCCATATCGCTTGTTATATTTTTGAGTTGTAATTGTTAATGAGATAATTCCAAGAATGGTTTTCTTTCGAACTCAATTTTTGTTTAAATACCAGATGCCAAATTTCATTTGTCTAGATAGTTCCGTTCCTGCATTATAGTGTTCACAGACAGACAAATAAATTCCAGAAACGGCTTATGATTACAAAACTTTTTCTCTGTACATTTCGAACACCAGAAAGTGAAAAAGAAATAGTGCATGAAAGATATTAATTTAAGGAAATTGCACCATTGAAAAAAAAAACGGTTTTAGTTAAAGTAAATCTATCTATTTTGCAGTTTAGCTCGCTCAATTGGAGGCTGAATACTATTTCTTCATTCATGGCACACCTAACTAATCAGACTAGCCAACACGACGGTTAATCAAATCAAATATTATTCGAAGTATGGAATTAGGTTCACCAAACACTCGAAGCATAGACATACTTGAACAGAGTTAACTAGACTGAGTTCAAACGTGTCGGCAGCTCTCTATGACAACGACTTTAAGCAACATTTTTTAATTCGTATTCTTGAATTTTTAAAATAGAACCCTACTCAAGTATTTTCATTCTTCTTTTTAAGCAAAACCTGCATTTTTTGGTACTTAAGTGAAGCAGTAAAATGGAAATAAAGATTTTTAAAGAAATTTCAATTGTGCAAAGAGAAAAGTCTGTTAATAAGGGGCGAAATTCAAGTTATCGTTTGCCGTTATAGAGAATAAATTCTGTTAAATGAAAATTAATTTCGTTCAGCATCCAGAAAATGTTTCTTTGAACTCACCACAATAAAATAGGAAGAATTATACAGGGTGGTGATAAATTATTGGACCCATTTCCAAAATTAATTTTTAAAAACTCTATAACGTAGAAATTTCGTTTTTTTTTAAATGAGAGAGTAGTTTACATAGACAGATATACAAATAAAGCCTAAATTAAAAAAAGTAATACAAGCAATCCTATAGTATTTGAAGTAAACGAAATTCATACCGCAAAAACAAGGAATCCATTCTAGTTCACTTTTTCAAGGGCTAGAAACTATTCGAAATGGATTCAAAAGAATATTTAAGGAGTTTTCTGGAGAAGCAGGCGTTTACATAGAAGAGTAGTTTACATAGTTTTTTCTGAAAAATAGGTAACGTTTCGTTACGGCGCTCTAAAACTGCTGCAACGGGAGATTCCCAAGAGAAGTGTCAAAATGGCTACCATGCAGTAGAAGGCACGCCTCTGGTTCCACGAAAGCAAATCAATTGCAACAGTTCAAAGATGTTTTCGTTTAGGGTATCGCAATTCCAAGCAAGAACTCCATTAAGCGTTGGTATAAGCAATTAAGGAGTGAAAGTCTCCCTTACTCTTCAACAACTTCGTCTAATACCAATGGTCGTCAATCACTTTTCCTGTTCCTTAAGTTTCTCATACCAACGTTTGATAGAGTTCTTACTTGAAGACTGATAATTTCGATACTCTAAACGGAAACGTCTTTGAATTGTTACAATTAATTTGCTTTCGTAGAACCAGAGACGTGCCGTCTGCTGCACGGTAGTCATTTTGACATTAACGTGGGATTCTCCCGCTGCAGCAGATTTAGAGCGCCGAAACGGCACGTTGCATATCTGACAAAAAAATGTTTAAGCTACTCTTTCAATAAAAAAAAACGAAGTTGCTACATTATAGCATTTTTTAAAAATTAATTTTTGAAATGGGTCTAAAAATGTATGACAACCTTCTAATAAGCCATACTTTTGTATTTAGAAATTTTATAGCTAATATAATCGTCCAATTTACTTCAAATTGTTACGTCCCTTTTCTTCAAACATTTTTTATACTATACCCTCTTACTATCAACATTTCTGTAACAGAAACCAATGTGCATTGTTTTACATCTTTTCGCGTAAAAAAAATCACAAAGTGGTCAAGATTACAAATTACAATTATAGTATAAATAAGGGTAATAAATTTCATCCTGCTACTTGTTGAATATTTGAGTTATCATATTCACAAACTGATAGACAGACATAATTCCAAAGAATTGTCCATTTGGACTCAGGAAGATCGTGGGGATTTAACAAATTCTAGAGGTAAAATTTTTCATGATTACATTGTATACTTCGTATATGAGAAAGTAAAATCAAAAATTATCTTTTTCTGGTAATGAACCAAAATTTATAATTTTGTAGTTCAGTATCTTCTTTGATTAGATTTAAAAAGACTCATAAATATTGAAGTATTAACATAATTGCGCGTAATTTACAAAATGAGTTTTTTCAAGGAATGTGTTTCGCTTAGTCAAAGAAAATTGTATTTGAAACCTCAAGAAACAGATACTTTAGAGATTTGCGTTACAACAGAAAAACTAATTTATCTAATTTTAATTATCTCAACTAATTTATTATCAGTTTTAAGAAGAATAGAAAATATTTATCTCATTCTTTTTATGACAACAAAAGAACAGATTAAATTTTAACTCATAATTCATTATAAAGTGTTTCAGATCTTTATTTGACTGCTCTGTTTTAAGAAAAATAAATGCTTACTTTATTTTAGAACATAAATAATTTCTCGATGAGAAAATATTTTTATATCTTTATTCTGAATCATTATAAATTCATCCATCCTCAGAACGACTTTCTAACGGAATATTATATACACCGATGAAAACAATCTACCTCTAATTTGCTTTTCTCCTTTTGAAATATATATCAGCTCTTCCGTTAAAATTGCTGTAAGTTTATCATGAGCGAAATTGATTTCATTGTTTAAAACAGAGTCCTATCTTCCAAACAAATTAAATGTTGCGAGGTGTTATCTACCACTTTAATATAAATTCAGTTCGAGAGTTCGTTGCACTGGTAGAAATTTTCCAACTTCCTTAGTACACACAGGTATGATGCAATTTACATTTTGTGAAAGCAACTGAAATTACTAGATAGTGCAGGGAAAGAAATTTAATTTCATTAGTTGCCGGAAAACATTTTTTTTTTTGTAAATTGGATATTCGAGCTTATTTTCGCATATTACTTAGCAATGATGTTTGCTCACATCAATAGATAAACATAACCAAAATGTTTTTTTAACTCAAGCGTTTGAGTTTTTCTTATCGTATTAAATAATGAAGAAGAAAAATATTTTTATATGTAATTTCATAAGCTAAAAGAATTGCAGTCTCAAAAATGGTTCCTAATTTTTTATGCCGTCTTTATGTACGTTCCATTGTTATTCTATGGACTAAATAACTAAAATCGAAATAAGAAAATTAATATTTAAATATAATTTCATAACGCAAAAAAGGGTGGTGATCTCAAAAATGATTCATCTTTTTTATGCCTTCTATATGTCGTTCCATTGTTATTCTATGGACTAAATAACTAAAATCGAAATAAGAAAATTAATATTTAAATATAATTTCATAACGCAAAAAAGGGTGGTGATCTCAAAAATGGTTCCTAATTTTTTATGCCGTCTTTATGTACGTTCCATTATTATTCTATGGACTAAATAACTAAAATCGAAATAAGAAGCGTAATTTTTAAATATATTTTCATAACGCAAAAAAAAGTGGTGCTCTAAAAAAATGATTCATATTTTTTTATGCCGTCTTTATGTACGTTCCATTGTTATTCTATGGAAAGTGATTTCATTCTGGATCAATCGCCATGCCAGATATTATTCCCTTACTTCTTTGAGACAGCTGTTTACTTACCTTTTACAGGAAAAACAGGAGACAGAAATCAGTAAAATCGATCAGTAGGTCGAATATGCAAGCTAGGTATAATAATATATAAAAGTAAGATAGCTAATACGACATTGTATGTTGTGAAGTTATGTAAATATTTGCCAATCGTCGTTGTTTCAGTCCTTCAAAGGATCTTTCTGAAAACAGATAATGTTTATCTCTCTCGTAAGTGCATTTATTAGACGACTTGTTGACTGACAACGAGTAAAGGCAAACATAGAGAATTATGATGCGAATGAGATGAGGTAACTGTAAAATGAAAATCAAGACTAGAAGTGATAAATTTCGGAAATATTTGTAACAAAGGATGTAGTTTAATTCGAAATAACGCAAATAGTATGAACGTTAATGTTTGACCTGGATTGATCAATGTCCCAAGCTAAGCGAGTTGGAAGTTCACTCACAAAAATAAAAAATGCATATTAAAGCTCTGAAGTGTTTTAGTTTTCCCAATTTATATTTTTTTATTCTTACAATAAACAAGGTATCGTAAAGTAAATCTTCATAAAAAAAAAACTAATCGAATTAATACGCAAAAGCAACATCTATAAGATATAACATTTAATTATCATAAATCAAATACCGTTTAAAACCTTTTAAAATTGTGACTTTTTAAGAGGGAGAGTCAAAAATTAATTTTCAACAGTAGATAAAAAAAAGGTACAGACCATACCTCGGCATATCTCTTCATCTTTGCAATGCATTTAGTCTAGCTTCTATGTTGTGTTTGAGAGAAGAATTTGTTTGGAAAGCCGACAATTGATGCACCGCATCTTTTATATCTTGTATTCAAAAGCAAAATTTACACTCATGGAAAAAAATATCAAGTCACAAAATTAAAAAAACATAAGACTAGAAATATATATCATATATGTAGGAGATGCATATTTTTATGAAATGTAAGGATACTTTATGTTATAAGGAAGAAACAACAAAAATACATTTAAATTTAATTACATTATTTAAAATTTTATAAGGAATTAGAAGAATTACTATATAGTTGAAGTTGGAAAAAGTATAGCATCGATATGATTTATTCTTTAGTAACTGATGTGGGAATCTCTATTTTCTATTGTTTGCATTAATCGTCGGTTCACAGAACCAGACAGAGGTTCAAAAGTATCCGGGTCTGTGTTGTTATAGCAATAATCAATTGTTGTTTTTAGATCAGACTTGCTTCTGTACTGTCGCCCATTCTTGTAATCATACTGAGATATCCAAAAGGTCTTCCATTACATTCATGTCGGGACTCGAGATGGCCATTGAAGAGTCATTACCTCGTTCGCCTTCATACAGGATTTTGTAGAGCTCGGAATATGCCTATCATGCATTGATTTGTTGAAACGTCCAATCTCCTGATGTAATCAGAGGAGTAACTGGCAACAAACTATCTCGCAGTATGTCCTGATATAACACTGAATCATTTTATTTTCTACGAAAGCAATTTCAGTTCCACCACCGGCTGCAAATGCGGCCCATGACACATCCTTCTCCGAATTGGAGCTTTTAAGAGAAGGTATTTTTCTTTATGGATAAAAAAAAGGAAGCTTTTTTCCCTTCGAAAACACCAAATGATTCCAGTAGGTGTCAGCGGTTAGACGTTTCCCTTCAAAATTTAAATATGAATCGATACGTAGAACGTGAAAGTTTTCCCTTCAATTTTTTGTATACAACATTAGTATTTCTGTGCGGTGCATTTCTTATTGTTCGACTGGTAAAGGGCAACTGCATCTCATCTTTAATTTGCGAGGAAGACATTTTTGCTTACAGGGGAGCCTTTAGAGCCTCCTCTCTTGCCTTGAAGAAATTATCTTTGGCCTTCTTGTTTACTGTTTGGTGCCATAGTTACCAGGTTGAATGAGAAGGCGGTTAATTACAGCCTTTCTTCTGCCAACTTTTTGTGTAATTTCATCGCCACTGTAACCAGCATCTTTAGAAGCTAGCTTTTTGACTTATTCAGTTTCTGAAAAGTGTAATAGTCTCGCCAAGGCATTAAAATAAACAAAAATAAAATAATTCTTTATCCACAAAACTTGTATTTGTTTCTAGAATCGCAGAGAAATGCTTTCTGAGTTTATTTCTTTTTAAAGAGGATGTATTCAGCAGACGACTTTATACTTTTTTCCAAGCTGCCATCTGCTGATTGTAGTAATTTTAACACAATCCAAAAAATATCAGGATTTTTTACAAATATATTTCGGTACATCATTCGGTAGCATCAAGTTAAGTCGTCAAAAATTTGGATAGTTTAAAATTGCAGTAGTTTTCAGATGTAGCGATTTTTTTTGTCCAACTTTATACTTTTTTCCACGAGTGTATGTAGTACATCTTTGAGGATAGAGTTTCAGTGCTTGAACCGTGCTCCCGTATTGTGTTGAGAACCTCCGATTAATCTCGGCTTCTCCAATACTTTCAAACCAGAAAAAGATGGATTGTTGTTCGCTGTTTTTTCTTGGTGCGTACAGCTAACAGTGTGGCCATCTTCAATAGAAAGAAGAGGAATGACGCTGTGACTAACTTCGGTCAAGTGACCACATTATTGCGAATTCGACGCATTCTTATTCAGCAACCGAATTTCTCAGTAAAATGCGGATAATGTTTGACTTGGGTATGTATAGATATTTCTCTGATTCACGAAAATATTCTACTAATACATAATATTAAAACTTTTCGATTGCAGTAGATTCTTGGAGTAAAATTCATATAATAATCATCATTCTGATCAATTTACTACAAATGAATTAGAGAAATAGCTTTTTTTTACAAATCGTTAATTTGTCAATTAAAGATTATCTTTTAGTTCTGTAGTCAACTGTTTATTTGTAATAGTACGTGTTTCGGAGCGAAGTTAATCAGTAGAAGCAATGAAGATTTAATATTTATTCTATTTTTGGTTTTTGATAAATATCCATTTTTTAAAATAAAATTTTCTACTACCGTAACATTTCATTTGACTCTCGTTCCATAAAAATAATATTTTTAGTTTCGGAAATCGCAAATATTTTAAACTTCTTTTTCTAGTTCCAGACGATTAAAGGATATTTATTTCGTTACAAATATTATATGCCCTTTGTGATTTTGTGGTAGACTCTGCTTTTTAATTCCTTAATTGGTCAATTTCTTTACCAGAAGCGTTGGCAGGAAAGGTATATTTTTTTGCTATGTACAAAATTCCAGCTTCTGCTCTTCGGCGTGGGGAAAATAAACCCCTTCATCGAGACACTCGGATGGAAAGTATTTAAGTGACGTAGAAAAACTACGCCATCTGTTGAAGAATCTTGAAAGTGTTTTTAAGAGAATTAAAATTACGGGCAAACCGGAGAAGGAAAGGAGAAAATATCGATATCCGTACGCTGTACGGGCAAACCGGTTAAAGGGGTAATTGGATGGTAACACATGCTGGTCATAATTCGTTCAAAAAATCTTCATACGCACAGAGCATTTCTTTGTTAAATTAGTAGGTACTGAAACGTCATCACGTTGATGAGGTGTGAAAATGTGGAGAGTAGGATGTTTGTAGACTAACAGGTATTCTCGTCTTTATTCAAAAGAACGAAATCTGTCATCAACAGCTCTCCTGTAGCTTAAGAAGCTTCGTGAATTTAAGAGGTCAGAACTAACAATATATATCAAAATGGATTTTATGTGGTATGAATTATCTCTACTAATAATAAAGGAGAATGTGTGTCTCTCTGTGTGTGTCCCATGTCCATCCAACCGGTTTGGTTGCCGTAATGGCATCAGGCACGGGCCCATGGAACGGTGTTCTGTCTCTCTGTGTAATTCCCATGTCCATCCAA
>BGPR01001348.1:0-118235 GCA_013235015.1 Araneus ventricosus | reverse complement strand
TCTGTGTAATTCCCATGTCCATCCAACCGGTTTGATTGCTGTAATGGTATCAGGCACGGGCGCATGGAACTGTGTTCGGTCTCTGTGTGTGTTGGCGCTCTACACGGCACAGCGCTTGACCTAACGCTAGGAAATTTAACAGAAACAAACTTTAGAGAGTGAGAATGTGCATCTTGGAGTCCTTTTTTTGAACTTTAAATTAGGATTTTAATTAATGAAAATTAAGCGAAATTTTATCGTTTTCCTTAATAACTTCAGAAAATATTACAGCACAAGAATCATTTTCACCATCTGAAAGAGCAAAAAATTGGCTTTTCATGATATTAATTATGTTGCTGTACAGTTTTGGCTCTAATTTTAATAAGTTTTTAAAAGTATTCGTAGGCATAATTTACAACAATACTTTTCATCGTTGCAATGAAATTCAAATTGCTTTCAGTGTTTAAACAAATATTTGTTTGTGTGTTTCTCTTCTAGTGTTGAAAGCTAAGTTAATATCTTAATGCTCAATGTTATGTTTTAAATTCTTTTTACCAGTATGTGTTAATGCATCTAACATGCTGCTGGAAGCAAAATGTGTCGCACCATTTTAATGGTGAAATCAAATGCATATTTTACATGAGCAATAAGAAAGTGAAGTTGGCGCCTACAATTTGCAATTAGATGTTACATGACACGGACAGCTACTTGACTCCCTTAGGGACGTTCATGCAGACAAAGAACAGAACAAGTGCAGGGCTACTGAAAGAACATGGGTTAAATGTGTATCGCAATTTGAAATTTAAAATTACTTTGTTAAGAGAACAATGAAAATTATATTAGGCATAAGAGATTCAGTTGAAATTATATTCCCCGCGAACAAGCCGGTCGCCGAAGGCGGTTAGTTAGTAATGAAACTAAGAAAAATTGCTAGAAAAACTTCGGAATACATTATTTCACATAAGGTTTTCTTAAATTTTGAAACATTTTTGCTTCATATTCCTATTTCAGTGACAAAATATCCGGAATTTTGTTTTCATAAAATATCTAGCGGCCTTCGGCTACCAGCTTATTCGCCGGGAATATGATTTCAATTGAATCTTGCGCCATTTTATATTCATGGTTCCTTTAACGAAGTAATTTTAAACTTCAGATTATGGTATATATTTAAACCACGTTCTTTTAGTGGCCTTGCACCTGGTATGTTGCTTGTCTACATGAATGGCCCTAATGGAGTCAAATAACTGATTGTGTCATGTAGCATCTAATTGAACGTTGTCGGTGCCATCTTCACTTTCGTAATCGTCTTGCAAAATATGCATTCGATTTCAACATTAAAAGGGCGCAGTACATTTTATGGCCGGCGTCGTGGTAACTGGATTAAAACATGCTAAAAACAGAATTAAAACATAAGCAACCATAATCATTCAGCTTACTGTATGTATTTCTCTATTTACGTAATATATCAGAGCTTGGTTTGCAGATTCCGTATAACTATGATGAAATAATATATGACAGCAAAATATATTAGGATATTACCTCAACTTTCAATAATGAAAGAGAAATGCGCGATTAAATATTTGTTTAAACAATCAAAACGATCTGAATTGCGTTGCAACAATGAAAAGTATTGTTGTAAATTATACCGAAAAATATATTTGAACAAATCATTAAAATTAGAGAAAAAAATTGTACATCAACTTAATCGATATCATTGAAAAGATAATTCTTTGCACTTTGAGATAGTGTAAAATTAGTTTTTGAGCTGTAATATATTTCAAAGTTATTAAGGAAAAACGCCAAAATTTCGATTAATTTTTAATTAATTAAAATTAAAAAAGAGCTCCGAGCTGCACATTCCCACTCTTCAAAGTATGTTTGCGTTAAATTTTGTATCTCTAGGTCCAGCTGTCTGCCTTGTACACAGATACTCACACATTCTCCTTTATTATTAGTATAAATTTTATATGATATATTTATTGCGAATATGCTAACACATTTAGTGAAGTTTTTTTTAGGATATGAATATATTTCGTCTTTAAATTTAATAGACATTGTTAAAATAATGTTGGAGAAAATAAACAATAATATGAAAGGCTAATAAAATATAAAAATACAACTTCAAATTTCAGTTTATCACTATGAAACTGTAAATTCTTGTTTCTAAGAATCATCTTTACGAATATTTTTTTAGTACTTCTGTATTTCTCAGGCTGATTGTCCGTTGGTGGGGATTTATGTTACCAAAAATATCTAGAAAACTTTCACAATAAAATGGCGACAAAAAGTCGTAGAGACAAAAATAATTCCTTTCGGTCTAGTAAATACAGCAATCTTCTTTCATTTTACACGTGGGATCATAGAAAAAAAAGCATATTTCTAAACCTTCGACTAGTTCCATTTTCAATACTTGAGGGAAATTCTTATTTTAGTACTTCATTTTTTTCCAGGGGGATCTCTAAAGAAGACGCTGTAATTGCACATGGTAGTGATAAACAGAGAAATAACTTTGGATTACTTAAGCGTTAAAGTAATCTATACAGGACTTTTATATTGAAGCAGTCTATTAGGAAGGAAAATCACGTTTCTCATTGCCTGTATACCGGATTTCAGCTGCGATCTATTTGATGTGTTGTACGAAAATACTTTTCGTCAAAGTTTCTAAAAAATCTCTGAGGAGAAAGTTCTGTTGTGTTGTAGCTG
The DNA here is from genome assembly GCA_013235015.1 of Araneus ventricosus. Taxonomy (NCBI): domain Eukaryota; kingdom Metazoa; phylum Arthropoda; class Arachnida; order Araneae; family Araneidae; genus Araneus; species Araneus ventricosus. The sequence continues at coordinate 115,553 of BGPR01001348.1, read as the reverse complement.
AAATAATAGACAGCACTATTAGAGAATTCGTTTTTTTATGTCAAAATGTTACGTAAAATTATTTTCTCAAAATTGTCCTTTTATTTTTGTTGGTTTCTTGTCTAATTAACTGCTTAAATTAATAAGTCATAAGACGTTTCATTAAAAGACAGAACAATATTTATTAAATGATAAAGAAAAAATACATTTCTTAAGTTATTCGTCAGCGTTCTTCGTAACCTTCTTTCCATCGCATTACTTTTTAAAAATTCAAATTCACAACAATATAACATCCAGTTGTTGCCATTCCTCTATTAACATACTCTCTAATAACAATAAATGAACTGCAATCAATGTTTTTTTCATACATAAATAAAAATAAATATGCTTGCATTTTACTGCAACAATATGCACGTTTTTATTGAAAGTATCTCATGGGACGAATCAAGAACTCTATAAATTAGATTACAATACAAAGCCTGAAGGAACATTCTGATTCTCTCGAGAAAGTAGAGTCTTATAATTTTAGAAACATTGATAAAACATTTATTTATTCTTGCTTTAATGACACAGAATATAGCAAAAATGATGCTATGATTCTTCGAATATTTTTAGAAATTCGAAGCTTGATTTGGAATTCAAGAAGTATTTTTTCTTTCGCCTACCGGAGAAACATAAATTTTTGAAAACTATCTTGTAAATGTTAATTATTCAATAATAGCATTTAATAAGTGTAAGTATTGGTAAGAATACCATTTAACAAACATATTATATAAAAATAATTCAACGCAGCACTTTTCTTAACATAAGAGAAAAAAATTAACGAAGTTTTTTTTGTGGAATTAAATCGCCAGAAATGAATGCTCTGATTGATGTAAAATTTCTTAAAATTTTTTTGAAAAAGCATTGTTATTTATTTGTAGCATCTTGATAAAATAGAATAACTGTAAATCATGTAGCAACATTTCAGCCTACAACTTCAAGAATTTTTTTGATTTTTAGCTTTAATCAATAGATAAAACCAAACAATGTTTTTGATACAGAAAAAAAGCTACTGGACGCTTAAAACCTTCGTTGGAATTTTGAAAGCACAATTGAAATTATAAGAGAGATTAGTTAAAACTTCCAAAATATGTATGTCGTAGGCGCATTGAGATAATTAGTCTTATTGCAAAGAACCTGGTCATTTTGCAATAAGCCGGATTATTTCAATTCGCCTATGACATATACATCTATGACATCTAACAGACTGGATGAACAATAGCAACCGAATTCAGTGAACTCTTGGATGATAGGATTCAACTTAGAAATGAATACATGTCGATGGAAGATTTCAAACGAAAAAAAATGTTATCTAGAGTGGCAACAGAGAGAGATAATAAAATAAAAGAGTTCGCTGTTGCGATTTAAATTTGAGCTATTTCAATTTTACATGACTAGAAATTGTGTGAATAATTGTATATAAAATGATTTACTGTTTTAATTCCATCGATCAACATGAAATACTATCATGGATGCCATTTTTCAATTTGGATGTTACTTGCACAAACTCAACTAGCTGATAAGTTAAAATGATGTTTCTTTAGAATGCCGTGAAATCTCATATGTGTAATAGCTTCGAATGTGGCTGTTAGTTGAGAAACTTCAAGCATTTTGAAAACCTATTGCCTCTTTACCTTTAATCAGATTCCTGAAGAAAATGTATTTTAAATCCGATGTTTGGATCCAGAATGAACAAATGTGGTACACGTTTCATTTAACTCCGCCAATCAATCAAAATGAAATTTTGCATGCCCAAAATTTAGAACTTCATTGGCCTAATGGTTCATTCATTGGCTTCATTGCCTAACTTAGTGGTTTCTAATTGTGACCAGCGATTGCTCCTGTCTAAACACAGCTTATTATATTTGCTTGAATTCGCTAACAAGTCCGATGCTAAAAATAAAATTATCTAAAAGTTGCCATTTCAGCATGCTTTTAGATAATATAAGTTTTAATTTTCATGCTAAATAAACAGTAATCATCGAGGAAATGAGGGATACGCAATTAACCGGAAAGTAATGAAAAATTTTATCAAAATATGTAGGAATGAGTAAAACCAAAAAAAAAAAAGGAAGCTAATATTTACAAACATAAATTAATATCCCAGTACTTTTTCAAAAAATGCGTAAAAATAAATTAATTAACTTTTCTTATTCTCCTTCTGCGTGTGTGTGAAGTGTCACTCGCTCGTTGTTACAAAGGTATCTCTTTTGAGAGCTAATTTATGAAAAGCAAATATTTTAGACTATCTTTTACCAATTCGCACCAGGTGCGCTAGATGATGGATTGGATTTCTTCTGAAATGCAGCATTGTGCTTTCAAAGAAATTCAATAAATTTAATGTCAAGCTTTGTAGCAAACAGGAACTGTCCGAGTTAAAGGAAGAATATAATAACTCTTTTTTCCTTCGCTTCTGCGTCGGAGAGATATCGTATCCTGAAATTTGTTTGACATTATTAATGGAACAGCTTTTCAGAATATCGATCCTTTCCGTCGCTTTCAAATAAATAAATTGCTACCCCGATTCTATTTTATGCAAGTTTTTAACTTAAACTAAGATTTTTATCGGGAGTTAAAATTATTTTCAGGCAGTTAATAATTTTTTTACTTCTGCCTAGCTTTAAAGAAATGTTCGATTGGATATCCATATTTTGAAAGTGGTTAAATATTTTCATCTTTTATTTTAAATTCTTATTTTGAAGATCTTTATTTTTTGCAACCGTTAAGTAATACGGTGGTAAGCAGTGATACACACATATTTTGTACTTCTGCATCTTAAAATTGTCTCCAACAAATGGTATTGTTTTTCCCATTTGAAAAAAAACCGCTTATTTATTTATTAGAATAATATGCTAATCGACTCAATAATATATGTCAATTTTAGTGCAGTCCGAATACTGTAAATAAATGCACAATATTTTGAATTTACCATTTTTTTAAGGATAGAGACATGTAACTTACATGAACTTCAAACAGATTTCACAGACGCGTGTAATTACTATACAAAATGTATTAAAATGGTATATTTGTGAATACAGTGAATGCATAATGCCTCTCTACTAATAATAAGGGAGAATGATTGTTTGTCTGTCTGTGTGTTGGCATTCTACAGTGCAGACCTCTGGACCTAGTGCTGCGAAATTTGGCGCAAGCATAGAAGGTTAGAATGTGCATATCGGAAGGCTTTTTGAACATTTTAATTAGAATTTTAATAAAAAAGTAAGAGAAATTTTGGCTTTTTTCCTTAATAACTTCCGAAAATATCACAGCACTAAAATCATTTTTGCATCATCTGAAGATTTAAAAAATTATCCTTTCAATAATATCAATTAAGTTACCGTACAATTTTTTCTCTAATTTTAGTACATTTTTAAAAATATTTTTGGCATGATTTACAACAATACTTTTCATTGTTGCAATGAAATTCAAATCATTATCATTGTTTAAACAAATATTTAATTGCGAGTTTCTCTTCCATTGTTGAAAGCTAAGGTAATATCTTAATATTTAATGCTATGTTTTAATTCTTTTTATGACCATGATTTAATCCGGCTGACATGCTGCTGTACGTAAAATGTGCCGCGCCATTTTATTGTTGAAATCAAATGCATATTTTGCATGAGGAATAAGAAAGTAAAGTTGGCGCCTACAATTCGCAATTAGATGCTACATGATAAGGATACTTGACACTCTTAGGGACGTTCATGGAGACACCGTACAGAACAAGTACAAAAGCCCATGAAAGAACTTGGGTTAAATGTCTATCACAATTTGAAATTTAAAACTACTTTGTTAAGGGAACCATGAAAATCAAATTATGCATAAGATATTCAATTGAAATTATACGGCTAGTAGGTAATATAACACATTTGATGTTATTGTTATAACTGTTACATTCGTTCAAGGTGTGTGGAAGAATCAATTATTCAAGTCGGCTGTTTATTGCTTTAGTTAACGGAAAAACAAAATATTATTAAAGAAGCCTCGAATTCAAATGGAATTATTATCTTCTACATATAAGAACATGAAAAGAGAGAAAATTTCATGTTATTTCGAAATCTTGTGCCTACATGTTTTTCGTTTCGATATATATCTTAATGCTTTCTTTTCCCCTTTGAGTGTCCGACCCTGAGCCTGGCAAATGCTAATTTTAAAGGGAATTGTTACATTTTGAACTTGAATGGTAAATCCTTCGGTATTATCGGAATGTGTGAAATTAAAACACTCTCTCGTTTTTAAACACTCTCACGACGTTTGGACCTAGGTGTGCAATTTGTAACCGTGCGCAGTCTCGGTACATCGAGGTTACGTATCAATAGTACTCATACCGACTAATCATACCGACTTTTAATCTCAGCTTGTCGGAAGGTGCCCCTGACAATTCTAAGACAGACTACAGGACATGATGTTATTTGTTATTGCCCATTAGCGTATCTACAGGTAAATGTTCTGTAATACCTCCCTCCATTTGTGATATTTTTTTTATTTATTTTTCTGACCTAAACGTTCATTAATCAGTGCCAAAATTACCAATTCAACAACCATTCTCTATTCGTCATATATTCTCCGTTACTGTAAATTACATCATTGTACTCAACGGTATCATCAGGCCCTTATAATCTGTGGAATATATCATCCATCATGCTATATGTCATTCACTTCTACCATTCAAAAGAATACTTAATACAAAATATATCTTCGCATATTTTCCTTTAGTTATAATTAACATTAGTTTATAAATTTTAATCTAAAAACTATTGTAGTTATATCATATCTATCAATAGATTTCTGACCCGGCATCAATTTATCGACAGCTTCTGGAATAAAATCTGATATGGAAAAGATACAAATATAAATAACTAAAATTAAATAGACTGCAAACTCGAAAAATGAAAAGCAAGCGTCGAGTTGAATAATTTTAGTTATTATACCACAAATAAATGATTAGTTTATTTTATCAGGAAGATCACATAATCGCGGCTTTCTTTATGATCACGTGATGTTTGACATTAAAAATAAGTTATTCCACGTGTAGTTTGTAAGCGTAACAAACAAACTGACATACACATCGCATTTAATATATTATTAAGGATTAAGGATTTATTATTTCTTAGGAAACGCAGGTAAAAATGACAGGTGATATGAACTGCAATGATTTTTTAATCTAATTAAATAAGCTTTAGAATTCTTTAAGAACCAATGAAAACATTGGCAAACGATATTTGAAAAAAAAATAAACAGAAAAAATAATGGCAAAGTAATTACACCGTTGCCTAGCAACTCATCAGTATCAACTCTAGTATCATTAAATTTGATTTATTTAAAAATCATCTGCGTGTCAACTTTTTATTAAATTTTGAAAAATTAATAAAAATTGAAGGAAAAATGTCACAGATATAAAATTGATATCATTAAAAAGGTAAAATGTTGAACTTTAAGATGGTATAAAAATAATGTTCGGGGGATAATTTACTCCTAACTTACAGCGGATTTTAATTAACTGACTGTTTAATTAACGTTTGCGCTTTGGAAAGTTGACAGTAATCTTCTCCTTGTCTTAATTAATAAGTGTTCAAAGTTTGGTTGAAATCAGTGCCGTGGTTTAGGAGGAGTGACTTTTATTTATATTAAGATGGAACAATGAGACTCTGTTGCATAATAATTATTTTATTTCCTTATTAAAATCTATATTAATAAGGAAATAAAATAATTATTATGCAACATTATATTGTTATTATCTCATTATATATCTCATTACTATTTCTAAATTCTTATTCCAGTACAAAGTATTGCTTATAAAATCATTTTGATTTCGGTACTCGGTATACTTAAAGGGTGATATGTTTCAAGGTAACTATCAAAATGATGACTCTGTTGTTACGAATTATGAATTAGATAAAAGAATCCCAGCTGATCTGCGGAACAAAAAGAACAGGCATCTGCCTTCTGCAGCTGTTCTATTTAAATGTTCTGATCTCGACTTCGAATTAATTCCTTTGTCATCATTTTAATTTACCAGACTGCATCACTACTTTTGAGAAAATTAATTAAAATCTTTTATTATGCTTAAAAGGTTGTTTCATACTGAAACCTAAATTTACTTAGGAAGATACTTTTGAATAATTATTTTCAACAAATGAGAATAAAAAATGTTTGCCACTTTTCAGTATCGAAGTTTTCACTAAGTAATATTTGTGAAGAGAATAGAATAAAGGTAAGAATTATGAAATTAAAATGTATTATTCTTTTATTCAGTGCGAATGAAAACAAGAATTGGCTTTTAGGAATATACGAACAGTTCGATATTTGTTGCGAAAGAATAATTTGAATAGAACAATAGCAACACCTGAGGCTGAAACATCTATGAATATCAAATTTTTTTAAATTTTCATTTCAGCGATAAGAAATTCAAACAGTCTCTCGAATAATTAAATTTTGTCGCAGCTTTTTTTCCACTTTCAATTTCATTAGCTAAAAGAAAGCATTTGTCTTAAACATATTGGCCATTTTTTGATATAAAGTTAGACGATTAAATGAAATATTACTCTCCAATAAACTAAAGCAACCATATTTAAAAGCGAAGGCTTAGACATTTAAGAATGAAATGTAACAAGCTTTTCTTTTTCTTCTTTTGCACCCAAGTTTTCAGTGCAAAAACTGCTTTTTAAATTGAATTTTGCTTCTGACAATTTCATAAAAAGAATAAGATGATTTAATAAAGAAGATATCTTTTCTAAAAATATGAAATGCTTGACTACAAATGAATACTTGGGAAAACATTTTCGTTTTAAATTTGAGTCAGTTGAAAACATAACTTAAAATTGTTATCATCTTTTGATTGAATAAAAAAAAAATCAGCATTTTCTTGAGGAGGTACATTCTATTTAATAGAATAAGCTCAATTTCGACATTATTTTTTAAATTTTAAATTGTACCTATCTACTATTTTGGTGTTACTCAGAAAATTGCTTAAACTTATTAATTTATCTAATTAATAATTTTGATTAAGTTATCGGAAATTAGAGAGACCAAGAAATGAAACAGAAACAGACCTAAATATAATCCAAGGAACATTTAACATTACCAAGTACTCATTGTTAGCAAAATGGAACGAATTCGAGTTCAAGTGATTCAAATCAAACGTACTACGGTGATTATTTTTGGAATAATGACTGAGCATTTTCACTGAGCATATTGCTAGAGGAAAAATAACATGGCTTCATAGCATAGCAAAGACCAGTGTGCAATCATATTTGGTGAAATGCGCGATTACGTTCATGATAGGACTTAAATTAATTTCACTAAATAGAATTTGAGATTAAAGCTGTTGCGATGTCTTTGAGAACAGCAACATAAAAGGATTTAAGAATTGTTTTCTAAAATTGTGTTATAGAAATCGTTTTTGTTGTTGTTTCTTTTCTTTTTCAAAACTGCATTTTAGATTTTTTTTTCTGTCTTTCTTTTCTAAACTGTATCTCAGATTTCTGCTTGTTTTTTTAAATTCTTTTTTGGGTACTTCTTGTTTCTCGCCCCTGTTGCATGGGGTTTTACTTCTTATAATTTTATTTTTCTTCTTTTCTTCTGTTTTTTTTTTAAAAATTCTTTACTATTTTTTACATTTTATTAATTTTTCATTTTTTGCTTATTTTTATGTATGTTTATTTATTACGTATATTTGTATTTAGTTATTATTTATGTTGTATTTAATTATCATGTTTGTTGTTTTTATTTTATTGCATTTATATTAATATTTATATTGTATTACTTATATTATATTACTTACATTGTTTTGTATTGTATTACCCATTTTTTGTACTGTATACTTATATCATATTGCATTGCACTGTATTTCGCTAATATTTATATCGAAATTTTTTCCCGCCCACTCGTGACATGCTTTACACCCTTATCCCACCGGGGGCATCGCGAGTTCACGGATGAGAAGCTGCCGTAAAAGTAAGCAGGTTCTCGCTTCCCTGGTGGCTATAGTAATTGTGGTGTGGCTCTTAGGGCCCATCTCCGAAGACGGGTCGTACCCCGGTGAAACAGGGGGCGTCGCATGAGCCCCTCGGAATGGGGTCTATAGTGCCCGATGTTCTGTCGTGGCGGCCGGTCTTTCATGTAAACCCGGATGCTAAGGCAAGGCAAGTCTGCTAAAGGCCTTGCACCCTTTCGGGTAGCCCGACCGGTGTGGGTTAAAAAAAAATAAAGGTAACGCAGGGTGATTCTTGTCATGCTTTATGCCCTTTGGGTAAGAAGGGTTGGCATGGAAAATAAAAAAAAACATTAAATATTTATAAAGATAATTAAATGTTATTTTTTGTGCATTACATTTCCAAAATTCATATTTGAAATCCATCAGCATGTTAAACTTTTATTATAAGATGGTTCACATCGGAATGTAGATTTATTCAGGATTAATACCATAAATACAAAGTAAATGCATAAATTTTTTGTTATAAAAAGATCAAGCACTAGCTTCTTAAAAAATAAAATCAAAGAAAGAAATAATAGTCAACCAACGTTAGAAAAAAAATAAAATAAAAGTCTACGAAATAGGAAATTTCAATTTCACATTTAAATTTGGCGTTTTCTTTTCTGAATTGATGTTTCACACAACTTTCATATTTCCTTTCCTTTTGTATAAGCATCGAATAAAATTTTGCCAAAAGGAATCATTGAAGAACGAATCACTGAATGAGTTACCGGCTTATAATATTCAAGAAGAAATAAAATGGTCAAAATAAATATTCTTTGAACTTCTCAATAACGGTTTCAGATAAGATCTCTCTAAACTTGCCTTTTTGTAAATTCACGCAAAGTAATTAAATGCATTCTCAATAGTTCATAAAAAAATCCAGTTCTTGAAATTGTTAATTAAAGCACACACATAACCACCAGTTATAAAGTTTTTATTTAGTTAGAAATAACAATTTACTGGCGAACAATTTCTATTCTCACAAAGTTTGGGTAACTTTTTTTGAATTTTTTACGTACGCAGAAAAAGGGCAACTCTTTCAAAATTTGATTTAAACATTTTTATTTTTTTAAAAGCATTTTTTATAACTCGACTTATTTCATGCTTCTAAGGATAGGATTTTGTCATCGATTTTGAATTCGCACCCTGATGAGCTACAGTTTTGACATTTTCTACACTTCTATACTCTCGATGTCTATACACTATTTTTATAGTTTAAGGTCACAATTAGGAATTAATCAAGTAGTTTCGTACCAAATGTCAATCGATTAGATCATAGATCACTCGTAAATTTCGGATATAAATACCTGATATAATACCATGATATAATACATGATGCCAACATTCCGTCGTTTAATGAACTTATGCAAAAATTGAATTCAAATGTTTCCAAATATACAACAATTATCTCAAAATCCGCAGCGCTGTTATATCCGAGCAACATCACATGACGAATTGGCAGCAATGTTCAGCTCGTTGTGCAACCATAACAACGCTTTGTTATGGTTGCTTCATTCACTAGTCTACGCCCAGAAGCCGCGCAAATAACATGATTTGTTCTTAACATTCTTGAGATTTCGAAATGTGGCTTTGAATATAAATTCATAGTTTTGAGATTCTATGGGGGGGGGGGGCTTTCAACCCCTCCGCAAGAAAAAATTGTCAACCACAATTAGCTGGAATTTCTTGATTGTGATGATCCTGCTTATCAGTGTTACTATCTGAAAACAACCATCAATGGCGAGTGTCACTGCTGTGTGTAGGCATTTCGGTAATGTGTTGTCAGAAAACGTCCTGAGTTGTATACGTCATGGTTGTTGCATCGATATAATACGGGTCCACTCACATCGAATTATATAACAAAATTTTTGGAAAAAAATCACGGTACTTCTGCAGCTCCTCTACAGAACAGACAGATTTTTGAATCTTTCCAACGTTGAAGAAAGTTATACGTGACCACCTAAAGCCTGCCATATGCGATTAAAAATGAGAATTGGGAAGTCCTTCTTAAACACCAGAACTGAAGAAGAATTTAGGAAGACTATATTTATCAATTGAGAAGAAAGACTTAAAAACTTCTCTTCTTTATATATATTGTCACGCAGCCCGCTTTAAGGAGTTCATTTACAAGACATCACGATCGCGTCATCAAATAGTGTGTCGTAAATACGAGTTCCAGTATCAGTTGCTTTGGAACACATGGTACAAGTAATCTCTACTAATAATAAAGGAGAATGTGTGTGTGTGTGTTGGTGCTTTACAGGGCAGACCGCTGGAACTAGAGCTACGAAATTTGGCCTAGACATACATTGGAGGGTGGGAATGTGCACTTCGGAGCACTATTTTTTGAAATTATAATTTTAATTAATTAAAAATTAAGCAAATTTTTTGAGTTTGTTCTTAATAACTTCCGAAAACATTACAGCACAAAAATCATTTTTACACCATCTGAAAGTGCAAAAATAATCAATGCTATTAATTAAGTTGCCGTACAATGTTTTTTTTGAATTTTAATAAATATTTAAAACTATTTTTGGCATAATTTACAACAATACTTTTCATTGTTGCAACGCAACTCAAACCATTTTCATTGTTTAAACGAATATTTAATTGCGTATTTCTCTTTTATTGTTGTAATCTGAGTTGATATAATAATACATTTTGCTTTCATATTTTTTCAACAAAATTTTTGTTAAATCTGTAAACAAAGCTGTTCGGGATATTACTTTGCTTATATTAAAAAAAAACATAAGCTGAAGCGTTATGGTTGCTATGTTTTCATTCATTTTTCAACATGTTTTGTTTCCAGGTGACATGCTGCTGTCCATAAATTGTGCTGCATCATTTTAGCATTGAAACCAAATGCATACTTTACAAGAGGAATAAGAAAGTGAAGATAGTGACGGCAACTTGGAATTAGAGGTTACAGTTACTTGTCTCCATTGGGGATACTTATATAGACAATGAACAGAACAAGTACAAGGCCAATAATAAAAGTTGCGACAAAACTAGGCGAAAAATTCGATTTCCAAATTTAAAATAATGTATGTCTCAATGTAGCTTAAAGGTCTTTACAAATTCTATATTATGAAAACAAATAAACTTATGTCATCTTCCTAGTAGGGTGAATAAAAAATATTTTTAAATAAAATACGCATGCTCCATAAATAAACTATTCACATGCTGTAAACTATCTGAAAATGAAGTGCCTAAGTGAAAGTGAAACAAAATATTTTATCCCTGTTTACATGAAAACACTTTTAGACTTGAAGAATAATTTTGTAAGGTCAATGAACTTTAAAAGCAAAGCAAGCACTATTTTACAGCAGCTCTTTCTTGCTTAGATATTTAGCATGCGACAACCAGAAAGCTCTGAAAAATAGTTTATCTGGGAAAAATAAAATCGTGGAAGAAAGAGAATCGCATTAGAATATCATTCTCCGAAAAGTTGGAGTCACATTTTTCTTTGTTCCGCCAGAGCCAGCAACCATGCATATCGATATCAGAAGAGAATGACCCAGTACCCATTTCCCCCGGATACAGAGAATCTTTTTCTTCACACGATACATTAATTTTTTCCTGATTATTTCAGTAAAGCCCCGGAAATAAAAGGCAGAGAAAAAAATGAATATAGATAATCTTCAATCTATGTGTTCACTTTTTTTTATCTCCAAGAAAGCGGAGCTGTGAGAAATTGTGGCAAGAAAGAATTGGATCCTTTGATGCATTTCTTTTTAATTTCATGCATTTTTTTCATTTCATGATGAAATCTCTTTATTTCCGACTGAGCTGGATTTTTTTCGCTTTGGTTTGCAAGGATGATATTACATAATTGAAAAAGCTTTTCTTAAGTCCTTTGGTTTGCTTTCTTAGGAAGTAATTTGCTCGAAGTTTATTTGTTCCATGATTTTTGGATACATCGAATGAAATGATGAAAGCAACTAAATGCTCTTTGTGTAAAACGGAAATGTAAGATTTCATTAAGTTATATTGATATTAATTCCTTTAAATAAAATTTAAAATATTATCTCATGATTCGCAAATGATATATTTGTATCCGAAGCAAGTCAGTAAAGCTATCAGACAAAAAGTCATTAATACAACTTCCAAATTTAGCCTCTTGTAGTTTTTTAAAGTTATCTGTATTAAATTTTAGAATCTCCGAGAAGCAATATTAGTATTTTGTAGATGTATAAAATACAGTTTTGTTTAATAATTGTAATAAGTATTATTGTTCCAAAGCCAAATCTCGATTATTTGTCTATTGAGCTAGATCTCGATTATTTGAGGCTTTAAGTTAAAGAAATTACTTTCATCAAAGACGCTTTTGTTAAAAAACTTCGACGAAATTTTTAAATTTTTTAACACTTTTAAAAAGATACACGACTGCTTATATGTTTGCAGTCAATTTCAATTAACACTTTCCATAAGATTTGAAATTTTTTCACTCAACTAGTTTGAAAAAAATTAATTATTTTGTGTTAATTTAACAAGGTCAATTTAATCAACCTTTTTCTAAAATCAAAGCTAAGAACTTTGAAAAAATACTTGTCTTGACTATTTTATTTCTTCTTGATTACTAGTCAGCATTAGTTCATTCATTGTATTAGGCGACTTCTTTTTCAAATTTTATTGATACTTAAACAATCAATAAGAAGAGAAATAAAAGAAATTGAGAAACACAAATTCAGAAAAGAATACATCGAGGAGGCTGAATTTTCCTATTTGGTGGATTTTTGTGTTATTTGTTTTATTATGTTGATTGACTATTCGTTTCTTTGATTGAAATTTACACATTCTTTAAGTATTTAGAGCACAAATTCTTTAAGAATTCTTTCTCGCTTAACGAGAAAGAAAGATTTGTTGCTAACAAAGAAATGTAATACTTTTAACCTTCCATTTATGGCATTGCTAATCATTTAACTAAATGCATGTTTCGTCTTGAATACATTTTTAATATAATGTACGATTTAGCTTTTTAAATTATTTAATTATGGATTTTGGAAAAGTAATTTGGTTAAAAATATAGCATTTAATTTCATTTCGTAATTATCTTACACTGTTGTTTTGACTATGCACATCAACAAAACTGTAATATCAGAACATCGACAACAAAATCACATGATAAAACAAGTAACTGTTCATATGATTTGGCATTATAGAGCGCTGTTTTATGCTGTGCTGTGATACGAAGCTATTTTTGCTCTAACAATATACACAACAGGTTCAAAGCAAATTGGTGATTTTACTCTGCTAACGGTAAGTGCTTCATAATAGCAACTATATCCCATTAAAACAATCGCTCTTCAAGTTAAGTAAATTATAATTTTTTAGATAAACCGTTGAACAGCATTAAAATTAATAAGCTTAGTTTCGAATGAAAAAATCTTTGAATGAAATTTAACCTAATTCTTTTACAAAAAAAACTTTTTTTCACTCAATCGAAATAAATAATTGAACAATTTTAAGTTTCAAATGAATTAATTTAAATTAAAATGTTTTATCCAAAGATTTAAATATTTAGAGTTAAATATTTCAAATTCCCGAAGAGTAAATGTTTTATTTTCAAATCAGTTTACTCTTTTTACTAAGCAGTTATATCAGAATTTAATTTATAAAGCAATGTTTTATAAAAAAAGTCAGGAAAGAAAAATAAGCATATCACGTTTCCCCAATATTAAGGATTTAAAAATTCTCCATAATAACTCCGTCGCTTCAATTTATTGGAAAGCAATATTTCATTTAGTTGGGGGACTCTATTTGAAAAAAAAATCAATAATTTTCCGACAAATGCATTTTTGTCGAACGAAAAGGTAAGTAAAAATGCCCAAAACTAAGTTTAATTATTCTCGATATTCAATGACTTTCCTTCAGGTTAAATGGAAATGAAAAATATTCTGATGTCTTGCATCGATATTTCAGACTCAGATGTTGCCATTGTTCAATTCAAATTATTCTTTTGTAACAAAATATCTAACTGTTCGTAAATTCGCAGGAACCAATTCTTGTATTCCATTATACAAAATAAAAGGAAAATTAATTTCAATTACATAAATTTAGTTTTCTTCTGTTTTTTGCAAATGACGAAGAAAAATGACGAAAAAATTTGATTTTGATTTAATTAAAGTAGTTTAATTATTCTAAAGTATTCTCTTAAGAAAATTTATATTCTGATGTGGAACATCCTTTTAACACAGTAAAGGATTTTACTTAATTTTTCCAAATGTTTTGTGGCATTCCGATAAATGAAAGTGGCGAGGAAGGAATCAATTCGAAATCAGGATCAAAATATTTAACTAGACCACCTGCTAAAAGTATATGTCTATTTCTTTATTCCGTCGCTCAGTTGAACTCCTTTTATTTAATTCAGGGTTTGTAGTTAATGAATGATCATTTTGACAGTTATTTTGGTATGTTTAAGTCTAAGAAATCTTCTATAGAAATCATGAAAATTAATTGATTTTAAATTGGAATTAATCAGGGAAATATATTAAAAGAATCATTAATTATCACAATCTCAGTTATCTGACATAAACGTGGTTTCCTATGTTGGAGAAGAAAAATAGTCAGAAATTAGGAAAACTAAGAGAGGGAAAACATTTTATAAAATTTTATCTTTATTACGCGTTAAATTCCTTCTTTAAATATTTTTCATAAATTTATCTTATGATATATTATGTTTGAAGATAGCAATTGAAAATATGTATCCAATTATTATTGTTGTTAAACAATAGATTTTAATAAACCACTGAACTAAGAATTCAGTGAAAGTTAAATAAAAATTAATAAGTTTGTTCTATTAAATCTTAATTATATCTAATGATTTGGTAAGATGCAAATCTGCAAAATTATTGAAAATTTGAAGACGAAAATTTATTTGCTAAAAGGAGACCATAGATCAAAGTAAAGTAAAAACTTCAGAATAAAAGTAAACAACCACGAATATAGAAACTACAGAATTTGAAGCATAACAAGAAAGTTAATAGTCTATATTAATATATGCCAATTTATCAATGAGCCGAAATTGTAGCCTTTTAACCTTAGATGGTACACAAAAAAGAACCATATATTTGATTAGACGTTCTTAGAAAATTCCAGAACCTCGCTAACGTTTCGAGATATGCACCATGGTAATGAAATTTTGATACACTTCTTTGCAACCTTTTGCCAGTAATTTTCATTTTATCATAATCCATTACTTAATTTCAAGTAGATAAAGGATTATCTTGATTATATGAAAAGCTTCATGAACTAGATCAGCTGTTCAAATAAAAGTAAAACATTGTAAAGTAAAGATATTCCATAATTTAAAAGGAACAAATAAGATTTTAAATTTAAATAGTATAACATTTAGTACAGATTCACAGCTATTTCTAAAACTTTGCTAGAAAAATATTCTCGCAAACGATTTTGTAAATCATCCTATTTACAAGAATGAATGACAGGAACTTGACTATTTGGAAATGATATGATAAAATATTATAAAACACATCAAAAATTATTGTTCTCAGTTTCTTTATGCTTTTATTTCTCTTAGAACCGTTATTGTAGTCAGTGTCAACTCAAGTTTACAGTGTGATGAAAACTGTGGACGTTCGCATTATTTTTGGACAGATAATGCATTGCAGATAGAACTTCTGAACAATTCAACAATTTGAATTTTAAACATCAACTGAAACAGAATTTATAAAACTTAAGTCACCATGAAGAAACTATTCTTTAAAAATTGCACAATGCATTGGAATTTCTGAGATATCTCAATCTATTCATGGAGAGAATAAAAGAATTTAGTTCTCTGCGAATCATTGTGTGGAACCTGAATCATAAAGAGACCAATCGAGTGGAACAAACAGAATCCATAAAGCAGCATCTATGAAAGAGTCAAAGATCAACAGACAGTAAGAAAGATGATGATGCCACTATTAGGAATATGTCTAGTATTTGGTGCTAATAATTGTCCCTTTCACTCATTGTTCCTTAGAGATAGAGGAGTTTTGTCTTCAGATAGTTGAAGTACTGGCAAATAATTGTCATACGCGAGTTATGAAAAATAAGAAATTTCATTTGATCTGAAGACAGATGGAGATCAGTTCTAACTTATTCTCAAGAAAAAATCACTCCGTAGAAAGATATTCTTTTAAATATTTTTCTTATGTGAAAATTTCATGTATTGTAAGAAATAGGAATTACAATTACTGACGTCAAAATTTTTTTGAAATCTTGCTATCAATATTACTATATATTTTTAATCAGTATTTTTTCGTTTTAATTTAATTCATAAAAATTTAACGATCACAATAATAATGCTTAAATTGAAAGCGTGTCCTAGTACAATACGGAAACATTAGAGTTCCAAGAATAAATAGAAATAAAATGCTCTTCGCAATGCATTTTTAATATTCGAATATTTTAAGTTTTAATAATTTTTTGCCCTGACATACTGGTATATTCGGGTACGTTTTACATGTGTGATGAATTTTGATGTTTATCACGTCATTGAGACACATTTCTTTAACAATAATTTATATTGATATTCCGATTATAACAGTCACTCTTCAATATAGTGCATTAATTCAATTTTTTTTGATAAATTGTTGAACAGCATTAAAATAACTCTGCTTCCTGCTTGGTATTAAGAAAATTTGATATTAATAAATAACTTTTGATTTTGATTTAATTTTATTCTGTTAAATAGAAATTATCTCTAAAAAAATTCTAATTTTCGTATTCATCTGAAGGATTTATAGTTAAATCTTTTACCTTCCCAAAGAAGAAATATTTTATTTTTAAATTTGCTCATTCTTTTTATAAAACTGTTATCACAAAATTTAATTATAGCAGTAGTATTTTATCTTAACAATAGTTTCGAAGGAAAGAAACAAAAGCATATCGCGTATCTTGAATAACAAAGATCTAAAATTTTGACATATTAAACTCCATTGTTTTACTTTTTTAGAATGTAATGCTTCAATTAGCTGGCTGACATTATTTGGAGAAAAAGATCAATATATTTATAACAGGCGGACTTTCATCGAATGAAAAGGTGAGTAAAAAAAGATAAAGAACTAAATTTAATTATTCCAGATATTGAATGATTTTTTTACAGTGAAATAGGAAATGGAAGTTTAAATGACATTTCAAATATCGACATTGTTCAAATAAAATTTTCTTTTGTAATATATATGACACCCTTAGTAAAATCGAAAAATTAAATTTTTATTTTACTTTCTGCAGTTAAAGAAATTTGGTTTTAATATCCTGATTCTTACCTTTCTCCTGTTCTTTCCGAAAAGGCAAACTAGCGAATGTTCTGAACCAAAAATTGACGAAAAATTCTATTCTTACTTAATTAAAGCAACGTAATTATTGAAAATGTTTTCTTAAGTAAATTTATGTTCCAATGTGAATTATCCTTTGAACTTAATAAGAAATTTTAATTAATATTCCCAAAAGTTGTATTGTATACAGAAAAAAAAGAAAGGGACAAAAATGGAATTAATTCGAGCTCGCGATCGAAGAATATAACTAAGTCGTCTAAGCTGTCGAAAGCATATGTCTATTCTATTCTTCCGCTCTCAGCTGAGCTCTTTTTATGCAATTCATGGTTTGAAGTCAATGTGTGGTAATTGTATACGGATAATTATTTCGATTTATATTTCAGCCTTTGAGAAATCTTTTATAGAAATCATCAAAATTAATTCATCTAAATTTGGGATCATATGATGAGTACTGAAATTGCAACCGTTTCATATGAAAACTGTACATTGGATTAAGTATTTTAACCGTTTCAATTAAATGGTTAGCTTTAATAAAGAAAATAATGTTAAAATAATTATTGCAATGCGTAGTTCGTGAAGCACTAATAAACAAAATTTATTTTAGTCTTTTTTCTTAGTTCACTAAAGGTGCCTTAAATTCAAATACAAAAATATGTCAGTGAAAATTTTGTTTTTAAATGGAATAAAAATCGATTGGCGAGACGTAAAACTGTAATTTCTTAACGTTTCTTGTAAATATAAAGTATAGCTTTTCTTCCCATTGAATGTTCTCAGTGATGTATCTGTGGCTTATTTTCGAAAAAGGTAAATTTCTATCCTTATAAAAATTTGTGTTAATCATTCAAATTTTCCAGATAATGTCTTCAATTTCGTTAGGCCCTCTGCTTCTAATATGTTTTCAAAAATGCTGGCCTTTGCAGGAGTAATTACGATGACATCTATCATATGTTTCCTGCCATAAGAAGGCATTCTCTACATGTACACTTATAATGCTGCTATAGAAACATGGTCCGAAGGAATTTATTTTGTTATAAATAACTTCATTCAAGTTTGAACGCGAAATGAATTATTCTAAAACTCCATTTATCATTAAATACAAATTTTCAAATGATTTCCTTGAAGTGGCCAAGAACTTTAAATATGCGGTATATGTTACTTTTGTTTTCAGTTCAAAATGTGTTTTACTTAAAATGTATGTTTGATTGAACGAACTCGTAAAAAAGAATAGATCGCTGGATTTATCCAGATTTTTTAAAGGAAGTTATGTCGAAAATTTTTTTTTTCAGAATTCCTGTTAACCTACGACTTCAATAGAAGAAAAAGGCTTATCCGTAATAAAATCCATTTTTTAAACTTTTTAAGTCTTCTTATTTGTTGCAGTTTGTTAAATCTCTTTTTAGAACAGCACCAGTAGATCAAGTTCAAGTAACCAAAGAATGCACTTTACTTTCTCTTCTAGGTTTGGTTGTGTTTTACGACTCAAAAGTCATTTTCAATAATATTCTTGAAAATCAAGACGAAAAAGAAAATCCAGATCAGTTGGAAACCAAGAGACACCACCATCATAAAAAAAATTTCTTGCCACAATTTCTCACCCCCGTTTCTTAAAGAAAAAATAAAATAATACATAGACTGAAGATTATTCATATTCAACTTTTTTTTGCCTTTTATTTCTAGGGCTGTAGTGAAATAATCAGGAAGAAATTAATGTCTCGGGTTAAGAAAAATATTCTATGTATCCGGGAGAAAAGGCGTCGCGCGCAGCTTTCTTTCTCTCGAGGAAAACAACTCAACGATCAGTTTGTGTTAAAAAAAAATTGATGATGCCGTATTAATCGGTAAGAGTTATTCTTGTCATTATTTGGAGAATTATTATGATAAACCTTCTGTAAATATTTGTAAATAGGTGTGCTGTAATTATTTATTTACTTTGTATTGTTTTGGAAAATATAATGAAGCTTCTTAGTCCAATAATCTTTGATGTAGTTAATCGGGCTTCCTGCTATAAAATCATCCTGTTCGCCAAAAATGGGTTCTCGATGATTCTCTTTTTCTGGTTCCTATATGCATGGTTGTTGTCTCCGTCGGAATAAAAAGAAAAATGTGACGCCAACTTTTGGGGGAATGATATTCTAATGTCATTCTTTTCTTTCTACTATGTTATTTTTTCCAGATAAACTATTCTTCAGGACTTTCTAACAGTCACAGGCTAAATATCTAAGCAAGAAAGTGCTGGCTGTAAAATAGTGCTTGCTTTGCTCTTAAGGTTCAGTGACCTTACAAAATCATTAAAGTCTAAAAGTGTTTTCATGTAAACAAGAATAAAATATTTTTCAAATCCCGATACTGAATGATTACCTTACCAGTACCAGTAAAAGACAGTGCAAACCATTAAAAAAACCTAGCCCCTCAAATAAAACCTAATTATACCAGATATTCAATGATTTTCTTTCCAGTAAAATGGAAATTCAAAATACTCAGATATCATCCAGATATATTTCAATCTCAGGTGTTATCATTGTTCAATTCAAATAAATTCTTTCGGAATAAATAAAAAATTTGCAGAATACATTTCGTGTTTTCCTTAAGACGGAATAAAAGGAAAATTATTTTAAATAATTTTACCTTTTTTCTGCTCTTTAAAAATAGACCAGCTAGAGAAAGCTTTGACGGCAGAAAATGACAAAAATTTCTATTCTTGTTTAATTAAAGTAAAGTAATTATTCGAAAGAATTTTCTTAAGTAAATCTATGTTCTATAAGGTGAAATCTCCTTTTAACATAACAAAAGATTTCAATTAATTTTCCCAAAACTAGTGCTGTATTTCGAAAAATAAAAGTGACAACAAAGGAATTAATTCGAACTCGGGATCGGAATATTTAACTAGATTAGTTGTCAAAAGCAGATATATGTTCTTTTCTTCTGCTATTCAGCTACTTTTATGTATTCGTGATTTGAAATTGATGAGTGATAATTTTGATAGTTACTTCAATATACTTCAGCCTTTGAAAAATTTTTTGTAGGAAATATGAATATTAGTGTATTTTACTTTGGAATTATAAATATATGATTACTTAAATAAAATTCGTTTTATAAGCATTACTATTCAGTGAATAATAATTTAAGCAACTCTAGTTAGTTATTTGACTTTGGCTAGCTCTTTTGGAAACATTTAAGATTTATTACAAGCACTATAAACACAAACATAAATACACAAAAGATATATATTTACCATAATTTCTAACTATTATAAAGGGATTTCTGATTTGAACTTTTGCAGTCGTTCAGTTCGACAATTCACAGTTCTAACTGACTCGTCAGTATTCGCGCCTTACCACCACAGGTGGCGCTGTTCTTATTGCTCAAATGCATGCCACAGTTATTTATTTATTTTGTTGAGGAAAAAGAATGTTAAAATAAATTTTTATAGTAGAGACTCAGTGATACTGAAACGAGAACTGATGATGTCTGAAAATTGAAAATGTTAAATAACAGGGAATAAAAAAAGGGCATATTAATTACGTATAACAACCTGTAAAGCGCATTAATAATTTTTTGATATACTTGTATTTAAATATAAAAATTATATATCCAAAGAATATTCTCGTCTAACAATGGGGGTTAAAGAACCGCTGAACTGAGAATTCAGTGAAAATTTTAAAAACAAATATAAAATAAAGATTAATATATTTGTTCTATCTGATATTAATGATGTCTAGTGATTTCTTTCCGATTTGATAAGACGAAAACACAAATTCATTTCTAAAGGAGATGGCAAGTCACAAAGATTTCAAAAATACTTCATAATAAAAATAAACAACCACAAATATAGAAAAACATAATTACGAATTGCAAAATACTATAATTAAATTATACGATATTTCCTTAACATTCTTGGAAAAGTGGAGAATCTGTAATGGTTCGAGAGATTCGCCATGATAATGAAATTTCAATAATAAGTTTTAGCTGAAAAGTTTTGCGAAGTTCGCCACCAAAGTCTCGCTATTCTTCATTTTATCATTTAACCATTGCTCATAATTATATCCATAAACTGTCTTTATTAGCCAAAAAATGCTATTACAAACCATATCATAGGTTTATTTAAAAGTGAAACAATGTGAAGTCAAAGCATTCATTATTTTAAAACTAACAAACAATATTGTACCTTTAAAGAAATATTATTTAATACTAATTAACGTGTATTTATACAATTTTATAACAAAAATATTGTCATGGATGATCTTTCAAATAAACCTTTTTACGAGAACGACTGCGAGGTACTTTACTGTTTCGATATGATGTTCTAACACCTTTATAAAACACTTTTAAATTAATAGTTTTTTTCTTTCAGAATATTATAGCCATTGACAGCTAAAGTTAACGATACGCTTAATGCTCAGGAAGATGGCATCATTGTTGGGGATTTGTAGACAGACTTCTTGGAAGTTATGAACATCGAACTTTTGTCTTTCGAACTAAATTCTGTTTTAATAGATGGTTTTTTTCTTCAAAATATTAGGACAATTATCGAATCACTTTAACTTGGTGTAATGATACAACACGTAATTTTCCCTTACTGTTTCAACATCATTTATAACTACCTACAGGCAATATCCCTTATTTTACACTTGAATTACTGAAAAAAAGTCTTTAGTTGCTTAGTAACCTCATTTGCATTTTGTTAAGATAGTAAAGAAAGTATCTACCTTATAAGTATTCTTATTATATTTCATCATGCATAAGCTTAAACTTAGAATTTATGAAATATAAGCTGGCCATTGTGAAAACATTCTTTGAAAAGCTGCACAATACTTTGGAATTTCAGCTACATCGTAATCTTTTCACGGAGAGAATAAAAGAATTTATGGAAATTCTCAGCGTATCATTATGTGGAACCTAATTCATAAAGTGGCCAATTGAGCGGAACACACAGAATTCCATGAAGCAGCATTTATGAAAAGGACGACGATCAACAGACAATATGATACCGCTATTAGGAATATGTCTTGTGTTTGGTATTAATAATTGTCCTTCTGACTGATATTCCTTATTGCTTCGTCAGAATGGGAGCAATTCTGTTTTCAGCTAGTAGAAAGATAATCGGCAAATAATTGTTATATGCGATTTTCAAAAATAGAGCATTTTATTTTATCAGAAACAGATCTAGATCAATTCCGATTTAATCTTATGCACAATTCGCTCGACAGAAGGAAATTCTTTTAAAGACTTCTCTTTTAAGAAAATCACATATTTTCCATTCCGATTCCTGACTCATAAAATGAAATTTGAAGTGTTGCTGTTAAGATTACGTTTTTTTTCTTTCATTTTTGGTTTTTATTTCATTTAGTAAAAATTTAAAGATGTTATCAATAATATTATCATAATAATAATAATGCTATTCAATCCATCTATACGTAAAATATAGAGTCCGAACCAGAAATCAAAGAAAAAGATTCTTCTAATAATTCACATACTAGTAATACAGTGTGTCCGTAAAGTCATGATGTACTTTTGACCGGTCACAGGAAAGCAACGAAACGAGATAGACAGGTGGCATCTTCACCAAATAAAAGGAAAGCTCTCCAGGTTTGCATACCTGTTCAGCGCAGTTCGATGTGGGCTCCATTTGTTGCCCTACACACATCTAAACGATAGTCCAGTTCTTCGCACACACGGGTAAGGACGTCTGGTGTAGCAGAGTGAATAACGTCCGTGATTCTCTGTTTTAAATTATTAATGTCGTTGATACGTTCACTGTACACATGTTGCTTCACATAACCCTACAAGTAAAAGTCTAATGGCGTTATGTTCGGGATCGTGGTAGCCATGCCATGACAGCATCCCTGCCTATCCACCGCTGGGCGATGTTGTATCCAGAAACTCACGAACAATGTTGCCGTAGTGTGGCGGAGCGCCGTCCTGTTGAAAGATGACACCTTCTGGAAATTGTGGAACTGCATACAATTGCAAGGTAGATGTTTGACGTCACAGTGTTCATAGTCGTGTTGCTTCATCACCTGCGCGCGCACACCGTTGCACTACAGACACTCTTTGAGATACTGTCCAATGTAGCGCAAGTTTCAACCTTTCATTTCTTTTCTGTTCGCCACAACAAGCGTTCATAACTGCACCATGACTTTACGGACACACTGTACTTTATACGTATTTCATACGTAGTAAATTTTTTTAAATAATAGCAAAAGTCACTAGTACTTTAATCAGAATGAATGAAACATTTTTCAACTCAATAAAGAGCGAAAATATGTAAGAAAATTTATTTATTGGGTCAGACTGAATGAATTTCAGTTTATTGAAAGAGTATTTTGCTTTTAATTGATGAAGTTCTCTTTATATATACATTGTCTCAGTGTATAAAGCGTCCTTTTAAGAGAATCCACAAACAGAAATTAGAGAAAAATTTACCTCAAAATGTATTCGGATACTTTTAAAAAACCACTAAATAAGAGAAAATATTTAAGTACTTTGGTAATTTAGCAGGAAGAAGAATATCCTGAAGAATCGGCACTGGTCTTTAAATAGCTGGGCATATGATTCACGAGTTTTATTTATTTGTTTTTTAATTATTCTACGTCTTTCTATTCGGTCATTAACACTTTTGATTCTTTTTCTGTTTTTAGGTCTTAGTTTCGTGCTTTAACCTACAGTTTAACTTGCTCCGAAATTAATTCCAAATGACAGAGTTTTTTTTAATTACTTATGTGTCCGAATAGTTTTAGCAATTACTGTACTTATATATTAAGATTTTTATTTACATTCGTCTGTTTTCTGATAATACAATTTTCAAGGAAAAAGTGCGACAGCTATCAATTTTTAACTTTTAAATCAATCCTATTTCATAAAATGAGTAGCCATAAATGACAAAATTTACCTGCATATAAATGACAAAATTCGTTTGAATTAATTGACCTGCATAAAATTTGAAATTTAATTGTATTGATTACTTGACCTGCATGGAAATTGAAATTAAATTGCAGCGATTATTTTTGCTTAAAAAACAACAAAAATGATTTTTTTATTAGTTATATTTTCATGTTTTACGCTCATCAATTATTTCTGTAGAAAAGAGTTATACTTGTGTGCGAATTTATATAAATTTTGAATTAAGTCACATTTTTCTTTTAATTGTCATAAAAAATCTCCTGCATGTTATTTAAAGGTTAAACTACAATAATCTATAAATAATACATAAAAAGATATGTCATATACCATCAGACATTAACAGCATTCATTAGGATTTACGTTAAGTGGGAAAACTTAGTGAAAATATATTACAATAGAAATTGTTTACTAATGAATCATGCTTAATTCCTACACTAAAAAACATTTTTAAAAAAATGATACAGAGTCGTCTCTATATGTACAGTTAATTTTAATTAATATTTTAATCGGGAAGTGAATTTGTATCTCTCTGTTATTTGAAACATTTACACTTTGCGTTAATTTAACAAGAAATTAAATTTAGAGGGATTTTTTGTAAAACCATTACTAAGAATTTTAAAGGAATATTTGTTTTGACAATTTTATTTCTTCTTGAATAATATATAACCATAATTTCTTCATTCTCTTGGGAAAAAATAAAAATATATCGCTTTTCACCAATAATAAATATCTAAAAATTCACCATTGAACTCAGTTATTATACTTTATTGAAAAATATTTCAATTAATTGGCTCATTTTATTCGAATTTTTTTCAATTAAATGCACTTTTATAGAATAGGAACGAACACCAGAATATTAATTTATCATTCCCGATATTAGATTTTCACTCGATTCCCGATATTAGAAATGGAAACTAAATATTTTGATATTATTCATCGGTGTTTCCATATCAAATAATTTCACTGCTCAAATCACATTATTCTTTCATAACGAACATCATGCTATTCCCAAAATCATGAACTCCATTTGCAGTGTTGCTTTGTTTACAGCTGAGTGAAAGAATATTTTATTTTAATTTTTAATCTTTTCCTGTTTTTTTCGAATAGGCCAATTCGCGTAACTTTTGACAGCGAAAAATGACTAAAATATGTTCTAATTTAATTACTGGCAAAATACAAAGGAATGTTCCTTAGTACTTTTCAGCAACGGATTCCGAAACTTGCACTTTTGGACGATTTTACACCGGAAAGGGGTGTCAGGCAATGAGTCATATGAGCGCATTTCCGGAGTTCTTTGTTAGATGATGCTCAGTAAAATGTAAACATCTCCCCTTCCATTCTTCACTTTTCCGATATTTTGATGAAAATAACTCCGCCCGACGCATGCGCAAAAGCGCGGAGGGTTTCGGAATTCGTTGCTAAACAATAAACCTCCTTTCAATACAAAAAAAAAGATTTAAATTAATTTTCCAAGCGTTTTGTTGCATTCCGAAAACATGAAAGTGATGGCAATAGTATTTAATTCGAACCGGAGATCAAAATATTTAACTACACCAGCTGCCAATAGCAGATGTCTATTTTTTTCTTCGACTCTCAGCTGATCTTCATTTATGTATTTCATTGTTTGTAGTTAATGATTGCTTATTTTGATTGCAACTTCGATGCATTTCTGCCTTTGAATAATTTTTGCAGAAATCAGAAAGATTAGTTAATTTTAATAGCTAGTTGAATAAATACAAAACGAGTCCTGAAATTAGTATCGTTTCATAGGAAATGATATGCAATGGAATAATAATTTTATAAACAAAAATGGATTTATTATATGAAAAATCATACTAAAATACTGAATTATAATATATAGCACTTAAATTCAGGAGTTATTTTAGTCTTTTTTCTATTAATGTCTTGAATTCAAATGTCAAAAAATATTTAAGTGAAATATTTTCATTCAAGGAAAATGAAAAAGTAATCATCAAGATGGAAATGTGTTTCAACGCTTTTTTTAAAGTGAAGCGTATTTTATCGTTGAATATTCTAAGTGACATTTACCAGTGACCTTTTTTCAAAAAGGATAAATTTCTGTCCTTACAAGAACTTTTTTATATCATTCGACTTTTCCGGAGATTTACTCCAATCTCGCTGCATCTTCCGTCTTTAATATTTTTTCAATAAAGCTGCTCCTTGAAAGGAATTCTGGTGGCATCTACCACAGGTTTCCAACAAGATGAAGGCATCCTTAACATTTTCATTTAGAACGCTGCCATAGAAACTTGATCCGAAGATCAGGATAAAGATTCTTGCACCAATTTTACGGGATTTAATTCAGAAGCCCTTTTGAATTTTTATTATACATTTTTTTTCCTCGTTCGCATTGCGGTACAATGAATTTTATGATAAAGAAATTAAAGCTTGAATCAAGCTTGAAATTAAAATTATTAATTTCAAGCTTGGACACAAAATGAATTTTTCAAAACCTTTCATTTTAAAATCGAATAAATAATTTTAGATAATCTCTTAAATTGTGTCAATACCATGACCATGAACAATTAAGGTGTTAAAAGATAAAATATTGCTTAGCATCAATTGGTTTGTTCTAAAAATAATTCTTGTATATAAACGTAACAAATTTGACTAGTTGTCAAGCCAAAATAGTATTCTATCATAAAATTTTCGAATATTAAAAAGTGTCTTCGTATCTCTCGCTTTGATTTCTAGTTAGAATCATAACTTTTCCCTGTACAAAAAAGAAGCACCCCCACCATGCCTTAGCACCAGGGTGATATGAATGACCTAGATGCCGCGAAAGTATGCATAACAGCCCCCGTTACAAGCATCATTTGAGACGACTCTCATGTAGAGGTACGACCCGCCATCGTCGGTAGACCCATAAAGGCAGCACCACCATTTTTGTACCTTCCTGGTAACGGAGTACCTGATTACATATATAGCAACTTCTCATTCCCATATTTGAGGTGATTCCCCCAAAGGGATAATTTTTTCCCACCTAGTACAAAAACAAGTGTTTTCATTGAAAGCTGTAATACAGTCGACGCTCGTTATAACGACCCTCTGCGTCCCACAGCAAAAGGTCTTTATAACGAGTGGTCTCTATAGTGGATATAATTAAAAAAATGTACGCATGCCCGCTCAGCAGTTCCGTAAAAATAGGTGATTTTTAAAGAGATTCCAACTAAATACTGAAATTATTTTTTATCATTGGTATTAAAAATAAAATTTTATCAATTAAAAATATATTTCTAAAACAGATTTTAAAGTAGAAAATAAAGGGTGTTATGTACTTTCAAATCATTTATTTTCTAAAGAAAAAAAATCAGAAATGGTTGTTTGTCTTTTTTTGCACATGTGATTTCTGCAAAACATAATTTTCCATTTCAGTTAAAGATGATAAATAATGTTCCATATTTTCTTACCATTCAAAAAAAAAACATTTTAATGTCTCAATAGCACTTGAAACATTTTTTTAAATTCTAGGCCATTCTAATTTCCGCGCTGTAGTGAGAGCTAATTTAAAGACTACATCGACGAAGCTAGGCAATACAATAATCAAGGTCATTTACGTTTAGAAACATGTTCTTTTTGGAAAAATACCGGGAAGAGTGTTCGCTGAATTCGGACGCTGTATTGGGATTAGACGACACTGGACGGTCGTTGCACCGGAAGTAAAATAACATAGAGTGCATAGGGAAACACAGTTGGGGATTTTATCACTGGTCGTTATAATGGAATGATCTTTATAATGCGTGGTCGTTATAACGAGCGTCGCCTGTATAATAATTTTAATACATGTGGGACCACGACACCAACACTCTACGAGAACAGCGCCATCTACCCTGTCACCTCGTCCAGGAAAGAAAAGATCAAATAGATTCGAGAGACGGTCGCGTTGAAAGGATCATGACGAGCTCCTGAACCGTTAGCTATTTTTTAGAGAAATTAGATTCCATTCCCTTACCTGTTATCTTAGACAGCTTTGATGTTAGACGAACGTCAAAGTTATCTAAGATTTGTAAAGAAAGATGATAGATGCGAACCGAATCTGTAAATAGATCATCTCTAATCATTAAGTCATTATATTTATAGTTTGAATTTTAATGAGTGCTGAATTGCGCCCCCATATATACATGTTACATCAAATATAATAAAAAAGTAGCGTAATTTTAATGCTATTATCATGATAAATTTTTGTAAATGTATGCACTTTTCTCATAAGAGGAATCTCTTACAGCATGAGTTTCAATTGAGTAAATTATGAGTTAGAATAATGGAAATAAAACGAAATGTCAGATTTTTCATCTCTCGCATATGGCAGTTATTTGCCGGTCCTCTAGAACATATTTAAGCTAAAGATACGATTGGTCCAAATATAAAAGAACAATGGATGAAAGGACAGTTTCTGATAGAAGTACAATTATTAGCCACTAAACAGAAGACGTTTTCCTTAAAGCGGTATCATATTCTTTCTTACTGTCTGTTGATCTCCGTGACATTCACAGATGTTTCTTTTTGGAATTCTATTTCTGTTACTCGAGTGGCTTCTAAATAATTTAGGATTCTTAGAATGCTACGTGGAGAACTTCATTAAATTCTATTTTTCGAACCATAAATAGTTTGAGATATCACTGAAATTTCAAAGTATTGAAAGAATGTTTTCACAATGGAGATTTAAGTTTTATTCTTGAGATATGAGTGAGGATAAAATATGAATAAATTTTTATTTGAAGTTCGAATTTCAATCTAAATACAATTCAGTAAAATATGAGTACTTGTAAATTCCGTTACTGAGTACTTATACACTTTTAAGAGATGTAATCATGAAATAAAAGTTCATTTTCTAGCAGTTAAAATCGTAGATAATGGAAATTGAATAATAAATGTTGTAAAAGATACAAAAATAAATGTAACCACTGTCACATAGTAAAAAGTATTTCCAATGTTTCTTGTAAACTAATAGATTTAAAAAAACAATCTCGGATAAATATTGTTCCAAAGTCTTATAAATAACTGTAAATATTTGCCAGTTGACGTTTCCTTTAAAATCTCAGTTGTTCCGTCTTAAATTATCGAGTGTATCAATTTAAAAATATTTTAAAGAAAAGTACGTGAGTTTAAAAATAAGCTTGAAAAAGTAAGTTTTTGTAAGTGAATCTCTGATCCGGAATGTGATGTTTTTATCTTAAAAAGGAAACTTAAGATAGTTATCTATCTTATTTAACTAGCAATAGTTTACTTTCTAAATGAATATTATACTTCGCACAATCTGGCGTCTATACGAAGGGAGTAAAATTTTGCAATCATGGCAAATACTAAGTTTCTGTAATTTTCTATTTAGATTACACTAAATGTGCAGATGTTTTTGCAGCACGCAATTCTAAGATTACAAGGATGTCTTTGCTTATATTGTAGCGAAACTTGCTCTCTTCGTGTGTGAACACCATAGCTCAGTCGGTAGAGCACTCAGAAGAGAATAGCAAGCAGATCATACGCTCGAATTCGGTTGCAGGCGAGTTGTCTAAAAGTTTGTTTTGTTATGATTTCCTTTGTGCTGTCTCACTTTTCTTCTAGAGTCTAATTATTCTTATTAACTATAACTATGTTATTAGCTGTATCTTTCCAAGACTTGCAAGTTCTAGCTGTTTCGTCAACCGCAAATAAGCAGATGTAATATTTAGTTCTCTGAATAAAGTATCGAGTTGCGATTAGCGAGCTTTGTCTTCATTCGACTTTAGCGAATACACACAATCGATTATGTACGCTAACTTCATCTACGCGATAATATATTAGTTGATAATTGTTAAATGAGTGTGAAATAAATAATCGTTCATTTCCGCTATTAGCAAAGCTTTTCACTACATAAATTATATTTCTTTATGGGCGGTTGCTGGCTTCTATTGTGAAAATATCGATGGCATTTTTACGCAAGTTTATGTAGCCTATTTTCTCCTTTTGTAATCAAATTTTTATTTTGGTCTTTTAAAATCAGCTTCCTGATTTCTAAATAATGATTCTTTTCATAAGCCCATCATGAAGGGAAAAATCTACATACAATTTATATTTCATGTTAGTATATAAGACTTTCTTGCCAAATTCTCAGCCAGGAGCTCTTTTGAATCGTATTCCTTGAAAGAAATATTTGATCAGCATATATGTAAATAATCTATTAACCCCATACCAAAATTAAACTTGATAATTTTATCTAATTCTATGAACAACGTCTTTTTCACAGTGTTGTACAGATTTTATTGTATTTCATTCCCCAATATAACATTTAAGTAACGATTCTTCAAATGGAATTAAATATAGAATCGAAATCTCTACTAATAATAAAGGAGAATGTGTGTGTGGGCGCTCTACAGAGCAGACCACTGGACCTAAAGCTACAAATTTGGCACAAACATACTTTGGAGGATGGAAATGTGCACCTCGGAGCCCTTTTTGAAATTTTAATTAATTAAACATTAAGCGAAATTTTGGCGTTTTTCCTTAATAACTTCCGAAAATACTACAGCACAAAAATCATTTTTACGCCATCTGAAAGTGCGACAAATGACCTTTTCAATGATCTCAATTAATTTGCCGTACTATTTTTATCCAATTTTAATAAATTTTTGAAAATATTTTTTGGCATAATTTACAACAATACATTTCATTCTTGCAACTCAATTCAAACCGTCTTCATTGCTTAAGCAAATATTTAATTGCGTATTTCTATTTCATTGTTGAAAGATAGGTAATATTCTAATACATTTTGCTTTCATATTTTATTTCATCAAAATGTTGTGGAATCTGTAAACCAAGCTCTCTGAGATGTTAGGTGCACGAAGAAATATTTCCAGCAAGCTGAATGATTATGGCTGCTATGTTTTCATTCTGTTTTCAGCATGTTTTAATTCAGCAAACATGCTGCTGACCATAAAAATGTTAATGTTAATATGGCATCAAATGCATATTTTGCAAGAGGAATAAGAAAATGAAGATGGTGCTGACAACTTTCAATTAGATGTTACATGACATGGTCAGTTATTTAACTCCATTAGGGACATTTATGTAGACAATGAACAGAAAAAAATCTACTGAAAGAACATGGGTTAAATATCTACTACGATCTGCTTATGTTGTTAAGGGAAACATGAAAATAAAGTTATTCAGGATTCAATTGAAATTATATTCCCGGCGAACAAGCTGATTGCCGAAGGCGGCTAGTAAATAAATAAAATAAACAAATGAGATGAAAGCAAATTTTAAAGAAGCTTTTCAAACACTTATTGAAAATTTGTAACAATGTCGCTTGTTGTCTTTTGCCTTATCAGATTTTATTTACATTCATCGCTTCAACATCTGATGGTGCAGCAAATGAATATTTCCAAGAATATCTGCATTAATACTGATATTTCTATCGAGCTAATAGCTTATTTCCATCATCGGGACATTTCACTTTATTTTTATTTGAGTAAGGACACAAGTCCAGCTTCAGTTCAGTGCATTTTCCCTTCAGAGTGTTGATCCAATAAACTTCCCCATCTTATGTAATAATCTTTGTCATTATGGGGAGCTTCTGGATGAGGTTTGAGCGTCTTTGTGGAGTTTGTCTAATCCAATCTCTTTCTATATATCCAATATATATATAGAGATATATACATTAACGAAATTGTTTCGATGAGTTGCATTTTTAATTATGCTGCTTTCCCTGTTAAGCGTTCATTATGCGGTCGTGAAGCGAAATCATTTTCCCTTATAAATTATTGTAAAATACGATAATGCATTCCGTGCCAAAAAATACTCAAAAAATTTATGTTTAGAGTTTATTCAAAGAAAATTATATATACGGAGCGTGAATCATCTTCATGTCTTGTTCTATCACGGAATGAACCAACCTGGAATGAGAAATCGATTTGCAGAAAAAATTGAAATAGTTAATTATTTATGATACATACCTAATTCGTTTTTTACTAGAAGGCTGTCTAGATACATTGGGTTTTGCAGAAAATAGGACACAGCATGATCATGAAATAAATTTACAGCGCACATAGAAACTGCCTTATTACTTCTCAATGTACATTGCAACAGTTTCCCATGCTTTGACCATTTCTCTTATTGCGTCAGACGATTGATTTGCTACTATCCCGTCCTTCTCTGAAAAACTCTCTTCATAACTTCTTACTGTGAAACCCAATGAAATTCCATAAGCTCTTCGGTAGTCAGCTATTGGTTGTGCTCTTCCACAAGCTCATCGATATCATTGCTATCCACCTCCAGTCCCATGACTCAGCCAGAAACACAATCTCGTTGACTACAGGCTCTACAGGTACTGTTTCAATCCCCTCAAAGTCACATTCGACAACGCTGTCAGGCCAAAGCTTCTTCCAAGCAGAAGCGAGGGTTCTTTTGGTCTTTTAACGATGATTTTCTTTGGGTAGCCTGATTGCCGATCAAAGATTTTAAAAAAGGAAAATGAAATTTTATTTGCTTGTTCTTAACAAGGCATAACCAGTAGAGTTTTTTTCATCAAATCTTGAACAACTTCTTTTGAATCATTTTAAAAAAATAAACCCAATACTTTTGCCTATCATAGTGTAACAAGCCTATATAAATTAATAAACAATTGCAATTTCTTGAATAGCAGTAAAACAGTTAATGTTTTCAATCGAAAATTAAGCTTAAAAAAGTAAATAATCTGTAACATAAATATTAAAATAGTTAAATTTTTAAGTATAGTTAAATAAATCATTTATTTCAATTATTTCCTAAAAGATATTGTAAGAAAAACAACGCATTATTAATAATATGTAATTCCCTTATGTCGGTGTAAACTATTGCCAAATTGTAAAGTAGGACTACGTTCCTCCCATTGGGGTTTCAGGAAGGAAATTGATTCACTCGCCAAAACGCCGCAAAACCTGGTATAATAACTAGTAATTTGACCTGTCCTTACGGACATACAAATATCGAGCCACTGACAGTTCCGAAGAACGCCAGCAAATTCGAATACAAAATTTCTTCACAAAGTACACTGCTTCATAGGAAAAAAGTTTAAAATAACCAACACAATTTCTCACAATTTCAAATTCTTATACGCACTTTCAAACTCTCCTAAACACAAAATCTTGATTAATTATCAAATAACATAAATTGGGAGATCCTCTATATATCGGTAACAACATATGTTAAAAATATAACTAATGTCTTATTTTAGATATAAAGGGTAGCAACAGAAGTTACAGAAAAAACTTAATTAAACTTAAAAACTTACGAGAAACTTCAAGAAACAAAAGAGTCACACGAGTAAAGTAGTCTTACGCCTTTAACATAAGCGGCTCTTTGAAAAGACAGGCTCCGTCATTTTTTTTTGTATCTGTTTGTCTGAATGTAAGCAAAAAGTACTTCACAAACTTTATTTTGGGAAAACATATAAAACTGAAATTAATTTTCTAGCATCATGCAGTAAACTACTTCTTCAATAAAGTATGCATGCTCCATAAATACACTAATCGAATGCTATAAACTATTTCAAAGTGATGTGTCTAAGCGAAAGCGAAGCAAGATATTTTATCCTTACTTACGTGAAAACACTCTTAGAGTTTAAGAATAATTCTGTAAGGTCACTGAACCTCAAAAGCAAAGCAAGCGTTATTTTACAACGAGCACTTTCTTGTTTAGATATTCAGCATGTGACAGCTAGAGAGCTCTGAAGAATAGCTTATCTGGAAAAAATAATATGGGGGAATAAAAAGAATGGCATTAGAATATCATTCCCCAAAAAGTTGGTGTTACATTTTTCTTTGTTCTGCCGGAGCTAGCAAAAATGCATATCGATATCAGAAAAAGAGAATGACCTAGTGCCCATTACTCCCGGATACAGAGAATCTTTTTCTTCACACAAGACATTAATTTTTTCCTGATTATTTCAGTAAGGTCCCGGAAATAAAAAACCGAAAAATAAAAAGATGAATATAGATAAGCTTAAATTTGTGGTTTCTTGAATCAATTTTTTTTACTTTCTCGTATACGAAGTATACAAAGAGAAAGTATTGTAATCGGCAAAAAATTCGAACTCGAGATTTTTACGAATAACCCACATTTTAGACCTCCCTGAGCCCGAAAAACACAATTTTATAATCATATCTGTCTGTGTGTCTGTCTCTGAACACGATAGCTCGAAAACAATTAGAGCTACGGGGATGGAATTTGATATGTTGTCTTTAAACATAATTTGTAGGTTTCTATCAAATTTTGGACAAAATCCATCTACGGGAAGTCTGTCTGCCCGCGAACGCAGGACCGCACGTATTTGGCCACCATCAATCAAGACATACTGGGATCCTTCAGGTTTTACATCCTCTGTAATGGGTGAGAATGATGTATATAATGAAGATTTTGTTCCCTTACGCATGCTCTCTCCTGTGAATAACAAGATAGAAAAAGGTGACAGTTCGAATTTGAAAAATGCTTTTAAATCGTCATCCGACTGCTTTGTTATGCATAACCTGTGAAAAAGTATATGGGGATCCACAACAATGCTGATGTTACAAATTTTGACGGAACTGTTAATAGAAGCAAGTGTCACTACTTTGCTCTTCCGTTTGAATTTCGAATTTTTCCCCATCATTTTTGAAATCATATCTCTCCCAATCTCTTCTGACAAATGGCAGTTTACTTCATTACCTCCCACAATTCCTGAATCTATTGACATTATCACACCAATTTTAGAGAATGGATTGTGTTCAGAAAGCCACTGAGAGAGCTTTGTTGCATCTTCATTATCCCGAGCTATTCGAGAAGGCCTCGTGTCAACATGTTCTGATGATGTTAATTTTACATTACAAAATTTTTCAATTTCAAAAAAAATTTTTGGAGATGTATCATTCCAAGGGTCCATCGAGTGAGCGCTCCACTGAATATATGTGATATACAAACTTAACAATCTATGAACCTTTTTATTTTTTAATAAATACATTGATTTTGTCAGTATTAAGTTATCACGTGTTTTCCTAAAAAAAACTACACAAATATTCAAAAGATTGTATCTCGTAGTCTAAACGAGCTAGAAGAATAAGCTTAGTCTTAAACTTGAGCTACTTACCTTTACTATAATTGTTATGTCAAACTTTAGTGTAGGATTCACCATTTACTTGCTATCAAGCAATCACTGACCAAAAATCTGTAATGTTTACATTTCTGAGAAAAATTCTCAAACTTCAAAGAGGTCTATCTCGGTAAGTATTAGAGCTACAAATTTCATTTTTGTCACAAATTGTAGACAACGTTCTCTAGTTTAATAAAAGTGCAGACGAGTTTTTTTTGTCAGATCAATACTTTAGGAGATATTTTATAAAAACAGGGAAAAGTCCAAAAATTGAACGGTTTTTTCAAGATGGCGGCGCCCGCGGTGGTGGGGGGAATTGGAAAACTTGGATTTTTCAACACTGTACCAACCCATACAACATATCAAAAAATCGGAACTACCCTAATTAATGTAACCATTTATGACAATTTGACTGGACTATTTGACACGAGGCTATTTCCGTCTTGGCAAGTGTGACCTTGGCGCGCCCTAAAAGAAACTACTGCATACTGGGTTTTAGTAGGTTCGAATTTTTTTATCTACTCGCGCCGAGATAGGGTTACCATAATTGGCAAGCATTGATACGGGAGCGTTTAGGTGCTAAATAAATAAAACATGAAAGCACTGGGTACATAGTAGCTTATTTTACTCTGATAAAAAAATCAATAAAGTTTAACTAATCTAATAAAATGAACGCGTAGAATAATAAAAAAAGATGAGAAGCTAATCCTTTTTAACCAGTCACACTTTAAAGCTGATTTTACTTTTTTTAATTGTTATGATTTTCCTTTTAGGCTTAATTATAAAAATGAACGCAGATAATTTTAAAATTATAATGACTCAGAGTTTAGGAAGCAAACGCGACAAATAGTATACGGGACGTATGGCAACCCTAGTTAGAGGGAAAATGACACCTTTTTGGGAAATATACGAGAAAGTTTAAGGGAAACCACTCCCGCTGGTTTTTCATCTGACATTGAAATTTTTTCCTATCCAAATTATATGGATTCTCTTTATCCCTTAGTATGTAAGGAAGATATTGCATAAATTGAAAAACTTTTTCATAATTATCTGGTTTGCGTGTTTGGAAGTGTTTTGCTCGAAACTTTATGGTTCCGTGATCTTTGGATATATTGGATAAAATGAGAAATATACAAAAGATACGAAATGGCATAATTGGTGATTTCGTTACATAATTAGCATAAAATAGGCAGAATTTGTGTTAATGTTACACATACGTTAGTCCATGATTAAAATTTATGATGATTATATGCAGTTAAATGAACGGAAACTTTCTCAAAACGGTGTCCAGTAATGAAGAAGAACAACTCAGCCAACTCCTTAATCGTTCATGTTTGCGTTCTGCATCAATATGATAATGGATGAGTCACAGAAAACTGAAAACAATCACTATACACACAGTTCGTGCTCAATGAAAAAAATTGCAACCTTGTAAGAATATAGGGTAGAAGGATTTCACAAAAAGGATTAGAAAGCTTTATGTATCTAGATTTTTCTTTTTTAGTAATTATCATAAAAATTACTTATTCTTAAGAAACATTGCTGGTCCATGGTTTCTCTAGAGGAGAAAACAAATTGTATTTTTTGGTTGCGTAAATTCAAACTTCTGCCGATGTATAAAGGGTCTATTCTCGTACCCCGGTTGGGTTGGGAGACGTCACTTTTTCCGCCCGTTAACCACAATAGCCCAGTGGTTGGGTAGTTGAATTCGGAATTAATTAGTGGAAAGCTGGAAATTGTTTTAAGCCCTTCAGTTTAGGTCTGGAATGAACATACTAAGTTTTTCCCCTCTGGCGAGGTGAGCGTTAGCCTCTGCTTGCAGATTTGTAGTCAGAAAATAGGACTTTTTTCAATAATCGAGCAATATCTCAAAAACAACTCATGCTATCAAAAACATTGTAATATAAAAGTTGTAGAGCTAACACTTCTGAATAAAATGAGTACCAACACTTATTATATTCAATCAAAATTAAGCTCACAACTGCGCTTCAAAGTACTGCCTAAGTCGCTAATCAAGCGCTTGAAGCGCGAACGGACTAATTTATAGGTTCACCCTACCTCCAATTATTATATATACATTTTAAATTTGATCATGATGCTTTTATAATTCAAGACTTATTTCAAGGCTTTATTTAGTATCTTTTGAAGGAAAAAAACACTGTTATTATGCTTAAGCAAAGGAAAACATCACACGAAAATTTCAGCAATGGTTGAAAGCGTGTTTATTAATTAGAAGCAACGAATTTTTCATCCGAGGGAAGTTCTTCAAAATAACTAAAAGATTCTTCTGCATTCAGATATTGCACGGCATTTTAAACAATTTACCGGTTATTTTGCAAAAGAAATCTTCAAAAATTATAAACTGCGCTTGAAATAAAAAAAGGATTTAAATAAAAAAGTACCATAAACGAAATTGCCATAAATGGAGAAGAGTAATAGACAACCAACTTTAAAGAAAGACTCTGAAGGAATAAAAGTTCCCAGTTCTCTTTTAAGTAAGCAAGTTGCATTATACAAGGGACATTGTTATTGTTATGGCTGATTAGTGAATATTTATCCATCTGGGCATATGGGAAACACGTGTTCATCATCCATCGACAGTTAAAATACAAACACAGAGAGAGAGGATGAGTTGATGACGTCGCTTTGAGAGCACACCGCTTAGTCCCAATGATACGTAACGAAATAAATATCATATTTCAGAGCTCTTTTAGCAACATAAAAACTTTTTCTAAGCCTGAGATTTTGTAGAAACGTTGTTAAAGAGTCACACACGAAGGAGTCGAAATATGGAATGTTTAAGACATCTTTAAGATCTTAAGAGAGAGATTAAACAGATATTTTCTTTTGCATCTATAAATCCAAAGTTTCCGAATATCAGGATCCTTCGGAAATCAATGCAGGATTTTTTTTTGCGAACACTTCACATCTATAGCAAGTGGTATTGTGGCAGATGGAAGTATAAATTGACACAAAGCTTATGAAATCGGAGTATATTGTTTGTCAAAAATTGTTGGTAATAATTTTGCCGTTGTTACATTTAAACGGAAAAACAGAGTAATGCCTATTCGTGGTTTCACTTCCGAGATGAAAGTTCATGATAAATTAATTCCTGTGAATCCAGACACAATATTGAGAAGAATATCTCACCTAAAAAGTCTGATGCAGTTATTTTGAATTTGAGCTGGCCCATTTCCCATTGTTACTCTTTGATGAAGGATGACTGCGCAAGACCCGCAAGTCAGTATTTTATTTTCTACTGAGACTGATGTGCATTTTACTTCAGCATGTTAAGTGGTTAATGGTGGATTTCTGTTACATCGTGTGTTGTGGCAGGCAAAGGAATAATTACCCTTCATCCTGAAGAAATATGTTGATTGCATCAAAAAGCACTTCAAAGCGGGGGCCACAATAGTTTTTGATGATTACCCTGAAGACGCAGTGAAAAGT
Source organism: Araneus ventricosus (assembly GCA_013235015.1). Classification (NCBI taxonomy): domain Eukaryota; kingdom Metazoa; phylum Arthropoda; class Arachnida; order Araneae; family Araneidae; genus Araneus; species Araneus ventricosus. The sequence goes on along the minus strand of BGPR01001348.1, from coordinate 76,825 downwards.
ACAAAATCGGTAGAACGTATCAGACGAACAAAGAAACACATATCTGGTTATGTTATGTTTGATGAATCGATGTCAGCCACTATGTCCCGAGAGTATGTTTTGATCAAATTATAAGAACAAGCAAAGGCTTATAAATATGTTATGTGCTAAGTTTCAAAATGAAGGTTTTGTTGTGAAGCAAGCTGAGGAATATGCTGATTACCTAATAATCAAAAGTGCTTTGGAAATAGAGAAAAGGTCACAATGTGGTGTGGTTTTTGGTAAAGATATCGACTTCTTGGTTATAATAGCAGCATCTACTAATTCCGAAAACATTTTACTCTTAAAGCCTGGGAGAGGTAAAGCAGAAGATGCTTTATACTGTGCAGAAACCCTGAACGTTGCTCCACAAATAAGGGACGATATTTTGTTTCTTCATGCGTTCAGTGGTTGCGATACCATATTTGCTCTTTACAGGCAGGTGAAGAAGAAATTTATCAATGTTCTGAACTGCAACAAGTTGTGAACATTTTCCGTGATGAAAATGCATGCCCGGATGACATAGATGAAGCAGGACAGAAAGTTTTGATAGCCCTGTATGGGAGAAAGAAAAGTGAAGAAACAAGGGATTCTTTGATATTTAAACTTTTTCAAAAATCACTAGTATTATCCCTCCCACTACAGCAGCTGCACGTGAACGCTCTCTCCGTGCATACCTACAGGTTCAACATTGGAGTGGATTTGCCAAAAGACCCTTACATTGGTGTTGGAAAGAAACCAAACATGGATTGTTCTCAGTCACCACTCACAAGGAACCAGCTTCTCCAGCCCTTCTCTCTATGATATCATTGCAAGTGCCAAAAGGGTGTAATTTGACTTATAGGAAATCTGGCATTAAATGTTCTACGATTTGCTATCACTACAAAGGACAAGGGTGTACCAATTCTCTAGAAGATAGCATCATTACAAACTTAGGTGAACAAGAGGCTGAAATCGATATCAGGATGGAGGAGATAATTTTAGGAGTTTACTTGGAGAAAGAATGTCAAAAGTTGGAAGTCGAGGAAAGTGACAGTAAGCAAACTGACATTAATGATTATGACTAACCTTAAACATCTAAAAAATTGAAATATATCTAAAACCTTTTTATATATTTAATATCACTTCAATTATGCGTAATTAAATAATAAGTATTAAACTGAAAGTCGTTGTTTTTCATTACGCTCTCGGTCATTGCTGAAGCTTTCATGTGATGTTTTCCTTTGTTAAATCATAATAACAGTGGTTTTTCCCTTCAAAATATACTAAATAAAGTCTTGAAATAATTATAAAAGCATCATGATCAAATTTAAAATGTATATATAATAATTGGAGGTAGAGTGAACCTATAAATTGGTCCGTTCGCGCTTCAAGCGCTTGATTAGCGACTTAGGCAGTACTTTGAAGCGCAGTTGTGAGCTTAATTTTGATTGAATATAATAAGTGTTGGTACTCATTTTATTCAGAAGTTTTACCTCTACAACTTTTTTACTACAATGTTTTTGACAGCATGAGTTGTTTTTGAGATATTGCTCGATTATTGAAAAAAGTCCTATTTTCTGACCACAAATCTGCAAGCAGAGGCTAACGCTCACCTCGCCAGAGGGGGAAAACTTAGTATGTTCATTCCAGACCTAAACTAAAGGGCTTAAAACAATTTCCAGCTTTCCCCTAATTAATTCCGAATTCGACTTTTTTTTACGACCCAACCACTGGGCTACAAGTGCGATTCTCGTACCCGTTTTTCCAACCGGTGGTGATCTCTCACGGGCGGAAAAAGGACCCCGATTTCTCGCCAGCTCTGCACCTGGCGTAAACGCTATTCGCTAGCGAGAAGTGTTGTTTCGATATCAGAACTTATCAAATTTTTGTTTAAAATGGACGCTTCTAAGACGTTAATTGTGTTTTGAAAGGGTTTATGGGGATAAATGTAATCCATTTGACCAATCTGAAGAAGAATTTATCAATTACTTTTAAAAAGTAGTTAAAGCTTTTATCGAATTTAAATAATTTAATCTAATAATTTAGTACGACAATCTAAAGTAATTAATTCTTTAAAAGTAGTTAAATCTTTTACTACTCCATCAAGATAGTCAATAATGATAGTTCATAATTAGCTAAGATCAATTACATTTAAAGATTTAATTACTTAATATTTTCTTATTAAATTAAATTAGGGTAGATGCTCCAGTTTTGGCCACATTAAGAGAAGATTTTAAATGGAAATTTCACAGTGGTTTAAAACATATTAAATCATACTTATACTATTCTTTGGCAAATTTTATTGGCTTTCTGCTAGTCATAAAATTTTTCTGAAGAATATTTTAGATTTTGAGTTATGAATTTTTAAATAAATTAACCCAATTTGCACAAGTTTTGGCCACTTCTATGCACCAATTTTTTCCACACTAATATTATATTTTTAACAGACATTTTAATGAATTTTAAGCAAAAATAAATCATTTTTATGCAATATGTATTTTAGAACATTATTTTCTGTTATTTTAAATGTTATTTTTTTATGAATTTATAAAAATATGTAATAAAATTTACCTAAGATGATTTTAGCTACAAATTTCAGTTTAAAAAAAAACAGGAGTGCAGAAAACAATAATTTAATTTGGTTGATTAAATTCAAACTGTATATACTCGCATAACTTTTTTTAATAAAATATTAAACAAAAAATGGGGAGAAGAGAATAAACTGGCATTGCAAAAGCATAATTTTTAAAAAAATCTTACAAATCAAGAATTTGCATTATTATACTCACTAACAATATCCGCAAATATATATTTTAATAATTTTTAATTGCAACATTCATCAAATTCATCATAATTATTTTTAAAATTAGAGCAATCCATGAATATAAAAGAGTAAAACTTCTCAAGTTGAAATTTTCTAACATAAATGTGAGGTAAACATTCAAAATAGAGATGTTTTTGACATTCCATTTTGAATGGCCTTAACTGCATTACCAACTTTAGATGGTGAGTAGCAAAATCTTTTTATGCAAATGCTACCTGTCTTCTTATTTTTAATTGGAGCCATTACTATGTAAAATGAAAAAAAAACTAAATCAGTTACTTTTATTTTAGAAACTAAAGTAAATAAGTTACTTTTATTTCAGAAACAAAGCTATATCAGTTACTTTTTATTTTAGAAATAAAATTAAGTTAGTTATTTTTATTTGAGAAACAAAACTAAATTAGTTGATTTTATTTCATACAGATATTCTTAAATTTATGTAATGGCTAAAAACACAATAATGAAGTTATGTGGTCAAAACTGGAACATGTAGTGTTCCACTTTTGACCACCTGCTTGGCCAAAATTAAACTAAATTTTTTTTACAAGATTTTAGTGATGTAGATATGAAAATGCAGTTCTTTCCTTTTGGCTAAGTATTAAAATTGATTATAAGTATACAGCAATAGGGAGAAAGGTTTTAGGCCCATTAACCAATGTAGATAATATGTGTTTATTGCTGTTAAAAATTTAAATGTGATGCCTGCAAAAGAAAGTTTCTGTTAGATAAGACACTTGAAAACTGTGGCCTTATTTTTAAATTAGTTGGGGGTGAGCTGCTTCTTTGCTCAATCTCAAATGCAATTAATGCTATTTTTCATAATTATAGTTTTAAGAAATTTTGTTTTGATTTTGAAAATGTATTTATTACATCTAAAAATCTACAAGAAATTGCCTTAATTCTGAAAATTTATTCAAACATTATTGTTATAGTAAACAGTGATGAAAAATTCTTAAAATGTTACTTTGATCAACTAAAAATGTATTTTTAGATAATTACTTTTAAAAAACACTAAGTGTTGGAAAACAAACTTAAAATTCAAAAAAGTACTTCTTGTTTGTGAAAAGATTGGGTATTATAATAGAAAAGATTTCAACTTTATTTAGTTAATATTATTCACTTTATATTATCTTTTTAGTATCTTGCATTAAAAAAAAGATACTTTTTACTTCTTTTTATTTTTATGTACTGAATTGTGATTTCTGTGTTCCAGAGTTTTCTGGCCTTCTCTAACATCAGTAACTTTGAGTGTGTATCTCTGTACTTATAAGCAGTAAACTGTTATGAAGTACAATATACATAAAATAGAAAAGACAGTTTACTGATGTGCACGTATTAATAATACTTCTTTACATAAAGGACTTTTATTTGTCTTGCCTATCTTACCTTATCCAACACTGTAAGCATTGTATTAATTGAAAGAAAGGATATTGATAACATAATTGATAGATAGAATTATTGTCTAATTTATTAAGTGGGAAATTCTCACACCGAAAGTTTGCATTGCATTATAAATTAAAATCACATTTATAATGTTTACTCTCATGCAGTATTTGCAAGTTCTTGAATTGATAAGCTGAAACATTTGGCATCAGAACACAGAAAAATAAGTTGGTGTTTTCATGGATTTCCTTATCTTTTAATTTTGTAAACTGTGTGTTGTCCTGTTTTATTATGTATGTTTAGAGGGGGAATTAACACGCATCTGTAATTTATCTTCAGTGTTTTATTTGAATGGGAATGCTTTGGCTTTTATTTGATTTTACTTTTAATCACCAATTGTTTAAGTAAGTATATAATATTTGTATACCGTCTCGCAACAACTATGTACATGAAATCAAATTATACTTTAATAAAATAATTGAAAAAATAAACAAATGATTTATAATATTAATTTATAAGATTTATTCATGTTAAAATAATTGGCATGGAAAAAAGTTTATTACTTTTCCTCTCTCTAGAAAACTGGTAAAATTACATCTATATATTGAAAAAAGACTGCAATTTATGTTCTATAAATGCATAATATTATTATAAATGTATATTTTGTAAAAGATAAATGGTTTAACCTCCCCTTAACAATGGACTTATGAAAGCAAGAAAGATGCATTAAGAGCAGAAGTTAAATATTCCCACCTCTTTTGAAAAGATGGGATCAACTTTCCCACTTAAAACTTGTGGATATTTTTCAAAATAATCCAACATAATTTCGAATTGGGAAGCAAATGTACGCTTCACCATAGTTCATTTGGCGATTCAAAACTCGAACTGAATCTGAAACTATAAAACAAAAACATCGCATGACGATCGCTTGATTTGCTGCGCGCGCAGCAGAAATACGTCACTTCCTAGCGTAAAGCGAGATGTTCGAAACGACCGAGGTACGAGAATCAGACACCTTCTTTCGGTCGAGAAAAAGCCATTAACGTCCCGCGGTCGAAAGGTGAAACGCTCCCAACCCAACCAGGGTACGAGAATAGACCCGTATTTTTAAACAATCAATTTTCATTTGTTCTTGATATTTTTGTGTTGCTGTTTGTTTCTGTTGTTTATTCCATTTATTTTGTTAATATATATTGACTCTCTCTTAATTTTAACTTGCTTTTTTTATTTCTATCTTGTTTACAATGTTTCTAATGCCTGGATTTGTGAAAGGGCAATCAGATACTTTGTTTAAACCTTTTATCAAACCTTTCCTGTGTTGGTACTTTGATGAAATTCATCAAAGGAAAAGAATTGGCGAAGAATAATTATCAGCCACTCACACCTCCTGATGGTTCATTTCGTACAAAAGTGCTTGAAAAAGTAGACTTTCAGGAAGAGTTGGCACTGTACTTACCAAGTACTATAAGGAAGAATATAGATACAGAACACTGTCAGTGTATCATATGTCTTTCAATTTTTTTGGTAATAAAACAGCAGAAGAATTTATAAATTATTGTGGATCAAAAATGACAGATGCATTATGCTGTAAAACTATCAATGAAACCCTTACACAATCAGAGAGCAAGAGCAAGCAATATGAAATTTTCACGCGCTAGACAAACGTAAGCATTGCAGTGTAGGGCCTAATGATGTCAAACCAATCACGTAGCGTTTTGAGGGCATGTGCTTTTGACGCACTTTTCGGTAATTTAAAACTTAAATTTTAATTAATTACGTCCATTTTATGGGTTTTAATTATAGTTTTCGAACATTTTAACAATCAATCTGTTGATAAAACACAGCAGAAATTAGAATTTTTCTCACGGGTGCAAGTTCCTCATTGCCATGATGTCATACGTAGGATGATGTAATGATGCGATACGTCAATGTGTGACTTCACATGCATCTGATGGTGGGGATCTTAAATATAAATAATGGAAGGCATCTTTTCTCTTGATTAAATACGTTTTAATGAGTAAATAAATAAAAAGAACAATTTCACATATCTCAATTACACAGCCGAGAATGAATAATAATACAGGATCAGAACATTAGGTATAAAGTTGAGTAGTCAGTGTCCTGCTTGATGTTGAAAACTATCCAGTAGTATCCCCATGATTCCATTGATGTCTTTTGTCACGGAGAGCCGGTAAGAGGCTATATATGTACTTCTAACTATTTAAAAGTTTTCATGTCTGTGTTTTCATAATTGTCTTGCGTCTATGTGTTTAAAAATAAACGATGATTACTTCAAACTGTTTCTCATCTCTGCATACTAAAGATTACTTTGGAAATTAGTATCACGATCTGAAGTAACATTCTCTGGTACTCCAAATCTAGAAATCCATCCTATCAAAAAAGTGCGTGCACTAGTATCCGCAGATGGATCTTGGATAGGAAATGCCTCAGGCCATCTTGTGAATTTTGCCAACACAAGTTAGTAAGTAGGTCATTCCTCTAACTGGACTGAGCGGTCCAACTACATCAATAAGCACATGCGAAAAACGTGCTGATGGTAATGGAAAGTTTCCAACTGCTGACTTTGTGTGACGCGTGACTTTAGATTTCTGGCACTGAATACAACTTCTACACCATAATGCACAATCCTTGTTCATATTCTTCCACACAAATCTGTGATAAGCTTCTGTGTAACTTTGACACCAGGATGTGATAAATTGTGAATGTGATTGAAAATTTGTCGACGAAAGGATTTCGTGACATACGGACGTACTGTGCCCGTGGACACATCACAATAAAGTGGTTTTTCGGATGAAGCAAAGTACATGGGTCTGAGTTCCAAACCGGTCTCAGAACCCATCAATGATTGCAGCTCGTGATCCGAAAATTGATCTTCCGCCAAACCACTAAAATCATTCAAATTTAAGAAGTTAATTTGTAAAATTCTAGAAAATGTGTCAGCTACCACATTATCACTACCTGCAATGTAACGTATGCCAGTTGTGAATTGACTGATAAGTTCAAGGTACCTGATTTGACGAGGAGTACTATTGTCGTGTTTTCGTGTGAATGCAAATACGAGTGATTTGTGGTCAGTATAAATAACAACTTCACGACTCTCAAGCATGTAGCGACAATGCTTTACAGACAAGTAAATAGACAACAATTCACGGTCAAAAGTACTGTACTTTTTAGTCAATTTAACGAAAATCCAGGTATGCCTCACTGGACAGCTGCTAAAAGAGTATTAAAATATCTTTCATCTCCAGCAATAAAATTGTTGAATTCTCCGAGAACATATGCTGCCACGGCAACGAAGGTATCATAATAATGAAGCGTCTGAAGTGCATCGAACAAGTTTTTAGCTGCATAACCTCTTACTTCCTTACTGTTTGTAACAAGTTGAATAAACCTGTACGAAACAGCTGTTGTTACATATTAACCGTGAAATTTTAAGAGTTTCAAAATTACATCAATATAGCACTTAAGATCACAGAAATAATTTTCAGCTAAAACTGCTATATTCAGCACAACTTCTTCCTTTGCTATCATATCACAGTCTTCGAGTTACTCAAACATTTGCTCAATAACTTCGATAACGTTACTTCTGTCGCATAAATTATATAAAGGCTTTGCAGCTTTCATATTTTAAAGAATCTGTTATAGGTTTGAGCTGTTGTTTTATTCTGTCGCCGGATGACTTTGTCAAGAGCAACGAAGTTTGACCAACGCAAGATAGAGTAAGTTTGAATCATTTTGTTTCAAATTCACATCTAGAATGTTGCACGCCCTCGTCTGAAGAGAGCATTCTGTGTTAATGCGATAAATGTAATTGATAGCCTCAAACATCACCGCATTTCTACAGTTGCGATGTTCAATTTTTCTTAGTTTTCGGGGGTTACTGAAGATAAGTTCTATACTTGCTATGAGAAAACTTTTTTGTCAACGAGGGCTCCACAGGAAAAGGAAGATGGTGTAAAAGCTTCATTAACTTCACCGATAGCCAAGGCGCTTGTACAAAATAATAATTTTAATCCTGAAGATCTAGACTTGGATATTTCATGATGCGATGCAGAGTCGGTTTACGGCCGAATGAAAGCAGTTATCTTGGTTCAGTTCGCTTGCTGCAGTTAAAACTTCAATGAAACTTAATGATTTAGTAAGTACACCTAAATATGGATCGGTAAGGAAACTTGTTATCCTGTCCTTTTTAGAAATGATATCCGGCTTTAGTCTGAAGAGTCGAAGTAGGCATAAAACAGCACTTTCTTTTACTGAATTAGTTGCTTCTCCAGAGAACAATAATCGTAACACTTGTTCCTCTAACACTTTTAACGTAATCGTAACACTTTTTCTGCCATTTCAATTTTGACCAAGTTCGAAACATAATTCAAAGCCAATATTTGTTTATCCCAAGTAAGCTTTTCTAAATAATTTTCCACGTATTGATAACCAATTTCATTAAGTTTTTTTCATTCATAAGATGAAGATTCAGTTTCAATTTTGATTGAAGAATATAAGTATAAAACTGCTCCAGAAAAAAAGTAAAAGAAATAAAAAAAAGGTAAAGTTTTCTGTCTAAGTAAAGAGAATTTTGATTTTTTTAATCAATTCTATACATCATTTTCATATTCAAGAGAAACCATTTCTCTTAACTGATCAATGGCTTCTGTGTATCTCGTATTTTCCTTTGGCTGAATGACATCATAATGACCGTGATCGGGATTACCTTTAAATAATAAATAACACTTCAATGTATAATCCCCATAAATTACTGGGGCTCTACTACGATCTTGTCTAAAATAGACATACACTTGGCAACCAAACATTCGTGAGAAGGCAACAATTTCAGCTTCTCCACAAATTCGCGATCTTTTCGACATATTTTGTTCATACTCTTGAGGATTTGGCAAATGATAACGTTGAAATTCATTCCAATGTTCCATAATATAGCTCTGTATTATCTCGTATTTTCCTTTGGCTAGATGACATCTGACCGTGATCAGGATTACCTTTAAAATAATAGAAATAACGCTAATGTATAATCCCAATTACTGGGGCTCTATACGATCTTGTCTAAATGAACATACACTTAGCTTGACAAACATTCGGTAGAGAAGGCAACAATTTCAGCTTCTCCACCAAATTCGCGATCTTTTGACATATTTTGTTCATACTCTTGAGGATTTTGCAAATGATAACGTTGAAATTCATTCCAATGTTCCATAATATAGCTTCTGTGTATCTCGTATTTTCCTTTGGCTGAATGACATCATAATGACCGTGATCAGGGGTTACTTTTTTTTTTTTTTTTTTTTTTTTTTTTTTTTTTTAAATGTAAATAACACTTCAATGTATAAATCCCCGCATAAATTACTGGGGTCTACTACGATCTTGTCTAAAATAGACGTATGCCAGCAGCCGACGACTACTTGAGAATGCGACAATTTCAGCTTCTCCACCAGTGGCATCTTCTGACAAGATTTGTTCATATTCTTGAGGATTTTGCAAATTATAACGTTGAAATTCATTCCCAATTGCTCCATAATATAGCTTCTGTGTATCTCGTATTTTCCTTTGGCTGAATGACATCATAATGACCGTGATCGGGATTACCTTTAAATAATAACTTCAATGTATAATCCCCATATATTACTGGGGCTCTACTACGATCTTGTCTAAAATAGACATATACTTGGCAAACAAACATTCTTGAGAATGCAACAATTTCAGCTTCTCCACCAAATTCGGCATCTTCTGACATGGTTTGTTCATATTCTTGAGGATTTTGCAAATAATAACGTTGAAATTCATTCCAGTGCTCCATAATATAGCTTCTGTGTATCTCGTATTTTCCTTTGGCTGAATGACATCATAATGACCGTGATCGGGATTACCTTTAAATAATAAATAACACTTCAATGTATAATCACCATAAATTATTGGGGCTCTACTACGATCTTGTCTAAAATAGACATATACTTGGCAACCAAACATTCTTGAGAATGCAACAATTTCAGCTTCTCCACCAAATTCGGCATCTTCTGACATGGTTTGTTCATATTCTTGAGGATTTTGCAAATTAACGTTGAAATTCATTCCAGTGCTCCACTTAATATAGCTTCATAATATATTATTTTTCCTTTGGCTGAATGACATCATAATGACCGTGATCGGGATTACCTTTAAATAATAAATAACACTTCAATGTATAATCCCCATATATTACTGGGGCTCTACTACGATCTTGTCTAAAATAGACATATGCCCAGCAAATAAACATTCTTAGGGAGTAACAATTTCAGCTTCTCCACCAAATTCGGCATCTTCTGACGTGGATTTGTTCCTTATTCTTTAAGTTTTACCAGAATTATAACGTTGAGTCATTTCCAATGTTCCATAATATAGCTTCTGTGTATCTCGTATTTTCCTTTGGCTGAATGACATCATAATGACCGTGATCGGGATTACCTTTAAATAATAAATAACACTTCAATGTATAATTTATAAATTACTGGGGCTCTACTACGATCTTGTCTAAAATAGACATATACTTGGAAATAACATTCTTGAGAATATACTTAATTTGGCTTCTCCACCAAATTCTGCATATTCTGACATGGTTTGTTCATATTCTTGAGGAATTTTGCAAATTATAACGTTGAAATTCATTCCAGTGCTCCATAATATAGCTTCTGTGTATCTCGTATTTTCCTTTGGCTGAATGACATCATAATGACCGTGATCGGGATTACTTTAAATAATAAATAACACTTCAATGTATAATCCCATAAATTACTGGGAATCTACTACGATCTTAATAAAATAGACCTTGCCACTTGGCAATGACATTCGTGAGAAGGGAAGAGAATTTCAGCTTCTCCACCAAGTCACTGCAGTCTTTTGACATATTTGTTCCACGTACTCTTGAGGATTTGCAAATGATAACGTTAGAAATTCATTCCAATGTTCCCATAATATAGCTTCCTATTAACATCTCGTATTTTCCTTTGGCTGAATATGTATTAGTGATCAGGTTACCTTTTAAATAATAAATAACACACTTCAAATGTATAATCCCCATAAATTACTGGGGCTTTACGATCTTGTCTAAAATAGACATATACTTGGCAGCAAACATTCTTGAGATGCAACAATTTCAAAAGCTTCTCCACCAAATTCCTCTTTGACATATTTTGTTCATATTCTTGAGAGTTTGCAAATTATAACGTTGAAAATTCATTCAGTGCTCCATATTATAACTTGCTGTGTATCTCGTATTTTCCTTTGGCGAATGACATCATAATGAGCCGTGATCGCGGATTACCTTTAAATAATAAATAACACTTCAATGTATAATCCCATAGAAGTTACTGGGGCTCTACTGATTTTGTCTAAAATAGACATCACCTTGGCAACCAAACATTCTGAGGAACAATTTCAACTTCTCCACAAATTCGCGATCTTTGTGTATTTGTTCATACTCTTGAGGATTTTGCAAATGATAACGTTGAAATTCATTCAATGTTCCATAACTATACTGTGTCTGTCGTATTTTCCTTTGCTGAATGACATCATAATCCATGTGATCGGGATTACCTTTAAATAATAAATAACACTTCAATGTATAATCCCATAAATACAGGGGCTCTACTACGATCTTGTCTAAAATAGACCATATACTTGGCAACCAAACATTCTGTGAGATGCAACAATTTCCATTCTCCACCAAATTCGCGATCTTTTGACATATTTTGTTCATACTCTTGAGGATTTTGCAAATGATAACGCTGAAATTCATTCCAATGTTCCATAATATAGCTTCTGTGTATCTCGTATTTGCCTTTGGCTGAATGACATCATAATGACCGTGATCGGGATTACCTTTAAATAATAAATAACACTTCAATGTATAATCCCCATAATTACACAGGGCTCTACTACGATCTTGTCTAAAATAGACGTATACTTGGCAACCAAACATTCTTGAGAATGCGACAATTTCAGCTTCTCCACCAAATTCGGCATCTTCTGACAAGATTTGTTCATATTCTTGAGGATTTTGCAAATTATAACGTTGAAATTCATTCCAGTGCTCCATAATATAGCTTCTGTGTATCTCGTATTTTCCTTTGGCTGAATGTCATCATAGCCAGTAAATGATCAGGATTACCTTTAAATAAATAACACTTCAATGTATAAATCCCCATATATTACTGGGGCTCTACCTTCCGATCTTGTCTAAAATAGACATATGCCCTTGAAACAAACATTCTTGAGAATGCAACAATTTCAGCTTCTCCACCAAATTCGGCATCTTCTGACATGGTTTGTTCTGCTTATTCTTGGTTTTGCAAATAATAAGTGTGAAATTCATTCCAATTTCATAATATAGCTTCTGTGTATCTGTATTTGCCTTTGGCTAAGACGATCCCATAATGACCGTCGAGGGATTACCTTTAAATAATAAATAACACTTCAAGCTTCATGATAATCCCATAAATTACTGGGGCTCTACTACGATCTTCTAAAATAGACCATACACTAGCAACCAAACATTCTTACTGTAACTTTTAAGCTTCTCCACCAAATTCAGATCTTCTGACATGATTTTGTTCATATTCTTGAGGATTTTGGCAAATATAACGTTGAAATTCATTCCAGTGCTCCATAATATAGCTTCTGTGTATCTCGTATTTTCCTTTGGCTGAATGACATCATACTGTTAACGTGATCAGGATTTGCCTTTAAATAAATAAATAACACTTCAGATATTATAGTTCTAATTGTGGAGCCCTACTACGTTCTTATAAATGGCACTTGGCAGACAAACGATCCTTGAGGAATGCAACAATTTTACAGCTTCTCACCAATTCGTATCTTCTGACATGTTTGTTCCTTGATTCTTGGTTTTGCAAATTATAACATTTAGAAATTCATTTCAGTGCTCCACAATAATGACTACCTTTTAGTCTTAAGAAAAAATGTAGCATTGTCTTTGTAAAACTTCTAAATAAGACTATGGCTCTAAATAAACAGTTGTCAATCTCCAGGTCATTTATGTATACTAAATTTGGTTTTCATTGCTAACGAATATTGTCTTGTAGATAGGTTTTTTTTATTGACCGGAGACTTCTTTTTAACGCAAATTCGTTAGTCATTTCATTTGCGTTTATATTCTTTACAGGGTCGTTGTACTTTACTGTATTTCTTTCAAAATACTTTCTACATCTGAAAAAAAAAGTGTACATTTAAATCCACTTTTCTTTAATATGGAATTACAGAGATTAGCTATAAAACATTTCATAATCAAGACCACTTTGGACCTAGAGCTGAAATTCGGCACAAACATACTTACTTTGTAGGGTGGAGTATGTGCACCCTCGGGCTGGATTTTTTTCAATTTTATAAGAATTTTAGTTAATTAAAATTAGTGAGCTCGTTATAATAACGTTAAAAAATAAAATTAAAATGGAGAGGTGCAGCGTTCGACCCAATAGGCAATCTAGATAATTATATTTTTTCTTTTAAAATGTTTCTACCAAATACCTTTATATGTCACAAGGAAAACATACTCAGGTAAAAGGAAAGAATTGAACAAAGGAAGCCTCACACTCGATTTAAGCTTTCAGTTTCTGCTGAATTTTAAGAATTATCAGACCTTTCTTCACAATAAAGTAACCAATGTATTATAATCACAGTACATATCAACAATAGTTGTCCTTTAAAGATACTTCAATCTCTTTTGTTTTTTTCTTTTAGTTTTCTTTTTTTCCTGGGAATTTTCTGTCTAACAACTTGAAAATTTTCCGAATAATGATTATTTTTTAAATACCCTATCTCAAGAACTTTGAGGCATTCTAATAATCTCAGAGAATTTACATCTTAATTAGTAAGGTATTTTAACTGCAATACATATTAGGGAAGGATTTTTTCATGGTCTATGGAAATGTGCCACATTAGATGATAATACAAGAATTGCTCAGGATCCATATTTTCCAGATGCCTGCCCGCCTGGTTTTTTTTCATAAATATTCTCAATTAACTTTCCGCAACAAACGTATAAATATCCTTTCAAATCAAGCTTTTTTTAATACCTTACAGCATGGTTTGAAAGAAAATACTGAAGATTGCAAAAAAAAAAAACATTTTCAACTGCAAACAATAAACTATATATGTACAGAATTTTCCAGTGTTGCTATTGATTATACAAGAGAAAAGAATCAGGAGATCTCTCCACCAGGGAGCTTGTTGCTCCCCACCCTTGGAAGGCAAAGAGAACTAGACACTTAATCAATCCCAGCGTTTTCAAACTAGTGCGTCATGAAGTAATTACATTACATAAGTAATTTACGTCATACCGTAAATATGAATATACGTTCGTATGTAACGTACGTCAAACGCACGCATATATAGAACGCGATGCGTACGTATGCAACGTAAGGGTATATGAAACGCAGTACGGTATGTAACGCGGTATGTAGCCAAACGTGCATGCGGTAATGTAACCTGTGCATACGTACGGATGTAAAAAACAGGTATGTATGAAATGTACTATGAACGTACGCATGTGAGCGTGCATACACGGATGCCAGCCAACCTGTATACTTTCATTACATTATATATGCGCCCAATATATAAATACTGCTCGTACAATTCAGGCATATACGCGCGTACGTTACTTACGTGAGATGTCAGGCTTCATATGCACATTACTTCCCCATGTTAACTTTACCTGAAGCTTGCGGATTTGCAGAACAAAGCTTGTTGTAACTATGCAAATAAGAATTACTATCTGGGTACCTGAGTCAATACTCCCAGTTCCAGATTGGTTCAAGTTGCCAACAAAACTAATCTTTTCAAAACTATGCTGTTTCAATGCTTCTATAGTGTAGTAGACCAACTAGGAGCTCTAAATAAGCGCAAACGATCTTTTTACGTTTTCATGTTTAGTTCAAAACAGATAGCTCATATTTATATGTATATTTTCATAAAACTCTGGATAAAGTATTTTAAGATTTCTGAAATATAATTAAATACAAAAAAAAGATCAGTTATTTACTTTCAAAACTAGAGTTTTCTAACCTGATAACTAAAAAGTTCAAATAATTGGGCGCTCAGAGGGTTAATAAATGTAGCGTGATTCTTTCTAAAAATTTCAAATATTTCTCAACCTTTATCATTATTTAGGGTTGTGACAGATCAAGATCCAATCACACCTCTGTAATCCTTTTCAATTACAAACACCTTCTATAAATAATTCTTCAAACGTCCTTTGATACCGCCATCTCTTTGACGTTTGCGAGAAACGCATCTATGTTTAAAAGTTTTATAACTTGAACTTTATCAGCCCCAGGGCTTCCTAATTTGGCAAGTGCATTCATGACTAAAAGTTTAATAACTTTAGCCCTAATAGCCCTAGGGCATGAAGGCTGTCTTGTTACATATTTACATTTTGATATGTATAGTAGCTTCATACTTAAATTTATTAGCCTACCTTACCTAGCCTTAAATTTATTACCACCCATCACTTAATTCTTCTTTGAAGTTATTGCCTTTGATGTGCCTCAAGCTGACCAATTAAACATAGAGGCCCCCAAATTGCAGGCCAAATTGTGAGTCAGTATATTAAACAAATGTATCATTATTTATAATCCAACGTTTACATGATGAAAAAATTATTTAAAAATATATACCAGAAAACTAAATTAAATATAAACTTTAAATTTACCTAAACGTTTTTCCTTCGCTTCCTTCATACTTTCAAGCTGATGAGATATGACATCCATCTTACTGGAGATCTGCCTAACTTTTTCCGAAGCATCTGATATTTAATAGAAAAATAATATACTCCATTTTGGCTTACATATTTACATTTTGATATGTATTCAACACATCATCCATACACTATGCAAAGTCATATATTTAAAAACTCAGTACGCTGATCAGCCGAAATACCTTTGTTTCTCGCCATTGCTCCATACGCAAACTTTTCTGCTGATACTTTAAGTCTAAAATTATAGTCTAAAAAGTCTGGTAGTAAATTAAATTTCATTGATGCGCTATATATTTCTTAAATTTCTCATTACAAAATTGTCCCAATACTTTTTTGACGACTGTTTGCGTTTGAATTATATTTAAAAGGCTAGATCAAATTGTAATTTTAAAATAGTAAGACTATTTTCCTTATATACTGTATACCAAATGTTAAAGCATTTCTTGATTAATTTTGTTTTTGATTTAATGCGATTAATATTTTTATAAATAACTTTTCATGTTATGCATGCCAAGTATTCCAATACTTTTTTCAGTGACTGTACATGAGATTATATAACCAATGCGATTAATCGGCAAACGATCATGTTTCAAAACCAAGCAGTTTTGTGAAAATCAGTTGAAAGAAAAATCGTGATTTTAAGGGGAAACATGTCGATTAAAAAAATAAGTCGAACATTTTTTCGTTATTTCCCGTTTTTGTTGTTTGCTGATTGTAAAAATATTTCGAATTGTGTACTAGGGCGGGCCGAAAAACACTTTTTTCGAAATCGCTATTCTAATAGTGCTGAAAGGGTTCTCTCTGGGTTCAATAAACACGGTGTAAAATATTTTTTTGATTGGATAATATCTTCTGCCCCCGCATCGCACTTGGATTTCGGAAATTTGGGTAAAAATTGGCAATTTTTATTCGGCGTAGGAAATATAATTATTTTTCAATATTGCTATTCTAATAGTGCGGAAGAGGTGCCCACTGGGTTCAATAAGAAAGGTTTAAAATATTTTTTCGATCGAATAATATCTTCTGTTCCCGCATCGCAATTGAAATTTTGTAATTTTTGAAGAAAAGTGCACTTTTTCTTGTCTTTCCATACAGGAAGTGAAAGGAGGGGGGTCACATTCCTCTGCACTTGTTCGCAGTGTTCTGGGAATTTCATTCTCCGTATTGTCGTGTCACGTGGTGCTACTGGCTTGGGAAAAGGCCTCGTTGTGCCTTTTGCTACTAGTTCGCGCAACAAAATCGGAATTATATTTAGGTTTTTTGTTTTTTAGTTTTTGAATTAGGTTCTTCATTCTTTTGGTTTGATTGATTTGTTAACAGACATGAATCAAAAATCTGTACGAGGAACAGATTTAAATGTCCTATTTAAATCCATATTTGGAAGCCCCGAAAACATCTCTCAAATAAATCTTCCTACATATGAAGTTATGCTGCGTTGCTGCTTCTTTGAGAGATTAAATCTTGCAGCCAAAACTGGGAACAAAGAACCCAGTTTCTCGAGAATTGCGGAAAATGTTGCAACTAAAATTGAATCTGTATGGGCAAAAGCAAGCACTGCCATTGTCACCTGTTCTTGAGTACTTCAAATGATACATACCTACCATGGAAAATATACCAATTTTAAGAAGTCTTACAAAAGAGATAATACCAGTAAGGCTTTCCAAACAAAGATCAAAGCATTTCGACAAGAAGTATGCACAAAGTTATTTGACATTGCGGTCTGCAAATGTATTACTTTTAAAGATTGCAACTTCGAACGTAGTAAAAAATTACCGCGAAATGAGTATAATTTCCTGAAAGATCAACGGACAACGAGACTTCTTTATATCGGCTCGCTTGACATTAATGAAACAAAACGACTTCAGAATATTCTCATAGAAAGTCTCACAATTTATATTTAAATCATACACAAGCAACGCCTAACACAGGGTATGTAGATTAAGAAGATGAAGGAACGGATTGTTCTTCAGATATATCTGAAGTAAATTTAAATCTGGACACTTACAAACCATCGACATCGAACCGTTTAATCTCACTTACTGATCCTAAGTACAAACATTTAACTCCCTTTTTATCTAAATCATCACAAATGCCACCTGACCTCCTTTCAACTGCTGTGGTTGGCGACATGTTTGGAGCCTCGGACCGGGGATGTGGCTGCAATTGCTTCAAGTGTTCTTCACGATGTCGGTCTCATAACTAGCAACCACTCAGATTTGGTAGTTGACAAAAACAAGCTGCGAAGGGAAAAGGCTAAAGTTACGAAGGATTTATAATTTTAAGCTTTAAGTGAAGCTCAGGCATTATCATTGAGGGGGTTGTATTTTGAGGGTCGTAAAGATTCTACATTGATAGAGGACAGGGTAGATACTAAAAGATACACGATAGAAGCAAAAGAGTAACATTTATCTCTTATTGAAGAGCCGGGTTCACGTTACATTACTCATTTGTGTTCATCATTTGGCACCGCAAACTATTATCGGATATTTTGAAGGGATCACAAGAGATCTTTCTCAGCTTCTGGAAATTGGCTGCGACGTCACATCTATTAATACCAGATGGAAATCCGGTGTAATTCGGTGTTTGGATTTGAAATTTGGTAAACCTCTGCAGTGGGTAATATGTCTACTGCATTTTAATGAACTAACTCTGAGGCATCTGTTTGAAACGTTGGATGGGCCAACAAATTGTCCAAAATCATATTCTGGTAATATTGGGAAGGCGCTTCTTACATGTGAATCTTTGCCAGTGACAATTTTCGAAATTATTGACGGCGAGTTACCAACAACTGATAGATGTGACTTAAGCAAGGATCAGATTTACTTACCATAAATATCTCAAGCGGTGAGATTGGGTAATTGTTCTGATGAACTGGTTAGACGCAGTCCTGGTACATTATCACATTCACGCTGGCTGACAGCAGCGAACATAGCTCTGACTATATGTTAGTTCTACGGTTCCTTCTTTGAAGTTAACACAACTCGCTGAGTTTGTTATGAGAGTTTGCACTCCAAATTGGTATAACATAAAGACACACTAAACACATGGAGCTAAACATGTGTGGAATACTTTTTCTAGAGGAGGAAATAGTATTCACAGGAGTATATTAAAACAAAATACTCCTCAAGGACATCGTTGATGGAGTAATTTGTCGAAATTCGTTCTTTGCTCATCCTGAGAATATCTTGCTGTGTATGTTGAAGGATGAAAGACCGCACATCAGGGAACTTGCTACACGACGTATAATTAAGTCTACAGAGTCGTCTTCCAATGTAAATTCAGTACGTGTATTTCTCCCACCAAAACTGAATTTTGAAGCTGCTGACTATACGGAAATTATTGACTGGTCTTCAATTACTATTAATTCTTCACCAATCTTCCGTGATATATTCACTGCCGTATTTAGTTCCATTGTGCGTGGAAAAATCTTGAATGGGACTTTGTTCACTTCTCATGTCACACTCAGGCAGTGGAACGGCGTGTCAAGTTAGTGACAGAAGCAAGTTAGTGACAGAGGCGTGTTCCTTAGATCCACATTCTTTCCCGATTAATTATGCCTCAATTCAAATATAAGGCTGATTTCAAGCCTCTTCCAGCTGATTAAGTGTAAATAAACTTTTGGTATTGACATGTCATA
Organism: Araneus ventricosus; assembly: GCA_013235015.1. Lineage (NCBI taxonomy): Eukaryota > Metazoa > Arthropoda > Arachnida > Araneae > Araneidae > Araneus > Araneus ventricosus. The sequence continues at coordinate 57,205 of BGPR01001348.1, read as the reverse complement.
ACATTCTATGTGGTTACAATATTCTTAACAAATATTATATTAATATATTGTGACTCAGCGATTAGTTAATAATTTTCAGGCAATATAATAAATTGCCCAATACAATACAGCAATAAACAGTGTTTGTACCCATCTATTTTTCATGTTTAAATTATTTCTATAACACATAAAAAAGTGCACTTTCTTTCAAAAATTACAAAATTTCAATTACGATGAGGTAACAGAAGATATTATTCGACAGAAAAAATATTCTGCACCTTTCTTATTGAGCCCAGTTGGCACCTCTTCCACACTATTAGCATAGCAATATTGAAAATAATTGTATTTCCTACGCCGATTAAAAATTGACAATTTTTGCCCAAATTTAAAATCCAAGTGCGATGCGGGAGCAGAAGATATTATCCAATCAAAAAATATTTTACACCGTGTTTATTGAACCCAGAGAGAACCCTTTCCGCACTATTAGAATAGCGATTTCGAAAAAAAGTGTTTTTTGGCCCACCCTTTTGTGTACGCCAAGCTTGTTACATTAAAATGAGAATTACAAAAAATTTCGGTTAGTAAAATTGGAGTTCTTTTGTGACAAAACCAACCAGATTTCGCAAATTTGATGCAAAATATCAATGCAATGAAAATATCCTTCCTGGAATTAATAGAAAAAAGTTGCACAGCGAGTATGTTTCAACCAACTGTGTAGTGAGGGGTGTACTGACGCCCGGGCGCTAGTCTTGGGGTGACGGCGCCGAGAAGGAAAATATTTAATGTTTAGATTTCAGAAAGTAAAAAAAGTCTATGTTACTTTCTTTCTTCGGGTCCTAAAAATTATCCTGGCTTTTTGTAATTCTTGCTGATATTCTTTCTTGTATCCAAGCAAGAATTAAAAAGACGAAGCTTTGAAGGATCTAGTCTTTTATATTCCTACCGGGAACCTGTTCAAGTAAATTTTCTGATGATTTTCTGAATAAATAAATAATAATGAAAAGGATCCTCACGCCTTTCCTCATATTTATGAATTTTGGGGCATTTGATAATGGTTACATCGTTATAAGAAAAACAAAGCAGTGGCTCTGCTCAACTGTACTATGTTCTTGAGAATATTGTGACGTACCGAAGTTGAGTTTGAATCATACAAGTACGCAACCCAAATATTAACGAAATTAACGTTCAGTTTTGTGGCGTGACTAGGGTAGGGTAATGTGATGAAATCTCCTATTCACTGAGACCATCCCGGGTTACAGATGTTATCTGTCTGGGAGAGGACAATAAACCGCTTAGTCACGGAGACCATCCCAAGTGCAGGTACAGGTGGTACCAGAGCACGAGCGTTGATAGACAGGCTAGCCAACATGTCTGGGAGAGGACAATGCCTTATTCTTAGGAGAATACAAAAGGTGATATTTGTCAGACCCGGGTTGTCAAACCGGCCTTTGTGAAGTTTGCAATAGATCAGTGTGAATGAGGGTCGGGCGATTTTTTGAAGCTTTGAGAAAGAAATGCCACCTGGCTGAAGACCAGACCTCGAGCGATTGATAAAAAAGTGGTCTTGGGTTTTTAGAGGAAATCGGTTAGTGTTGCTGTGGGGACAGGACTACCAGAGTGGTCTCGTGAGGTTTCTTTTTGGATTCCAACTTGCATTTCTCCAGAGTGGGATTGTGTATTTTTTTGGTCACAAACCCGGACCTCGGGCCTGATCTTGCGGAAGTTCACCTGAACTTCGGGAACGTACTGGATTTTTCAGTGGACTGCAGTTTTAGATGCTCTCAAGTACTTTTGAGGAAATACCTCAAGCAAGTTCATCCTGAACTTTATCAAACCTAGTCCTGTGACGGACGAACGTCGAACGTTATTTTCTCAACCAGAGTTCATTAACTCCTCTCGAGTGTTCTTCACGTGTTCACTTTGTACATAACTATATTAGTCAAGATTAAGGAATATTGTAATTTTACATATAATAATTGGGATTAAGCTGTAAATAAATTTCTGAAAGACAACAATTTGTCTGCGTTCTCCTCCACCTTGCTCAGCCTAAAACCGTGGCCTTCGGTCAGGACGTTACAGTAGGCAGTACAAGTGCCCTGGGTGCCATTAACAGATTGTGCAAAATTGAGTTGATTTAAGAAAGCTACTTTTTTTACTTTCTCGTATACGAATTATACAAAAAGAAAGCATTGTAATCGTCAAAAATATTCGGTCACGATATTTTAATGAATTTTCTTGTGTCAGACCTCTCTGAGTCCTGAAAAAAAGCATTTTGTTATTTTTTTAATCTGTCTGTAAAAGACATAACTCAAAAGCGCAACGAGCTAGACGGATGAAAATTGGTACGTAGTCATAAAACTCAAATTGCATATTTCAATCAAACTTTGGGCGATATCTGTCTACCCTACATCCGTCTGTCCGTCCGTTCGTGTGCATATGGAAACGATCAACAACGTAACGATTTAGATTGATGAAATTGAGCTTCGTATTAGCATTAGAATCGTAGAACAATAATTCAAAGTCATAGCAATAAATGCCAAAAGCTAAATATGAAATACAGTCGCATTTATAATGAAAATATTATAATTAAAATATGTTATATATACTATACTAAAACATCATTAATGAATTAAACTATAATTTTAAAAAACATTATAATAACCTATTTATATATTAACCTATTTCATTTAAATAATATGATGCAATTTTTAATTTTATCACTTGCAAACTATTACTATCACTTGCAAACTATATACAGTCGACGCTCGTTATAACGACCCTCTGCGTCCCACAGCAAAAGGTCTTTATATCGAGTGGTCGCTATAGTGGATATAATTAAAAACTGCAGGCTCATATAAATAGGCAATTTTTAAAGAGATTTCAACCATTTCTCCATTTTTTATTATTGGTATGATAATTAAAATTTTATAAATTTAAAATATATTTCTAAAAAAGATTTTAAAGTAAAAAATAAAGGGTGTTATATACTTACAAATAATTTATTTTCCAAAGAAAAAAATCAGAAATGGCTGTTTGCCTTTTCTGCATACGTGCTTTCTATTTCATTTAAAGATGATAAATAATGTTCTGCCTTTCAAAAAAACATTTTAAAGTCTCATTAGCACTTGAAACATTTTTTTTATTCAAGGCTGTTCTAATTTGAGCGCTGTGGTGAGTGGTAATTGCCCCCCCCCCCCGTCAAAGTTGAAATGTAACACTGAAGACTCTATATACGAAGCTTGGCAATACAATAATCAAGGTCATTTACGTTTAGAAACATGTTCTTTTTGGAAAAAATACCGGGAAGAGTGTTCGCTGAATTCGGACGTTGTAGTGGGATTAGATGACACTGGACGGTCGTTACACCGGAAGTAAAATAACATAGTGCATAGGGAAACACAGTTGGGATTTTATCACTGGTCGTTATAATGGAATGGTCTTTATAACGTGTGGTCGTTATAAAGAGCGTCGACTGTATATATATATATATATATATATATAATAACTATGATAAAGATAATTATTTAAAAATATATACCAGAAAACTACATTAAATATGATTTTGAAATTTACCTAAACTTATGTTGTTGCAACCCTGCATCAAATCGTCAATTTTACTGGAAATTACTTCTAGTTGATGAAGATTCTCCTGTAGAACATTCCTTGTCTGTATGCACACCTCTGAAATGTAATAGAAAAATAATATACCCCATTTTGGCTTACAAATTTTCATTTTGATATGTATTCAACACATGCATACACTATGTAAAATTAATTACTTTAGATTTCAAAACACTGTACAATAACGTCCCATACTTCTCACACCTTTCATCACCGATTAAACAGACTTTCCCAGATGGGTACCATATCTTTTAATTTAACATGCAATTTACAAACGTAGCCATTTAGGTACCGAGGATCTTAAGAGGTTAATCTCTTGAGAGCCTGCGTCCATTTTAATGGACATTTCTGTTTTATTTACAAAAAAAAGTTGCTTTCTATTCAAAGACCTTAAATCCCACTATCCAATGTTTTTTATGATCCCATGCTGTCCTGTTAATTATATATAATTAATTAGATTAGTTAATTATATGAATCAATTATGTTAATTAATTAATTGCCAACCGTTAATCTTGTTAAATCTAATACCAAATTTGGCAAATTAATGCTTGAAAAAAATTCTTTTCATCAAATGCATATTTTTATCGGGACGTTAAACAAGTTTTCGATGTTTTCCAAAAGATTAAGAAAAAGGTGATATATTTTTGATATATTGAATTTTGAATTATTGATCTGAATTAACTCTAACGAGCCATTTTCATTAATTTGAATATTTGAAAATGAATTATTTTGATTTGAATTAATTTTAACGAGCCATTCCTGTTGTTTAATTTTGAACTTCACAGGCTATTCATTCTCTTGTACTTTTGATGTTTTTATGCGAATTATACGAACGGCAAAATGTTGAATCTTGAATTATTCAGCCTTGATTTGGAAATTAAAATAAAACGCCTGCCATATACCACATCGCTTGCTTGCTGCAGACACTCATAGAAAAAATACCTATTACTCTTGAGTGATCTGAGCCAAAGTAAAGAAATCATCCCATCCTATCGCTAGTTATCGCCAGCAAGAAATTTTCACAGTTTCGAGGTACGATGTAGTCGTCTACAACAGTTCCGGTGCAGAAGAAATCTTCTGTTAGCCCTCTACATCCTGTACTGCAAAGCCCTGTCCCAGTTGTCATGAGCACTCGCCCAGAGATCCCTTATATAACAAAAGTTTCGTCTACATCGGAGAAGTTCACCGTTAGCGTCAACAAAGAATTTGAATTCAGTCTCTTCTACCCTACGTCTAAGACTATGATTTTCGCTTTGGTTTCTAGAGCTGCTACGATGTCCTCCTACATAAATACGAGTAGATGCGAAAAAATGTGTTACCTTCTAGAGTACGCTGTCTTCTGTTATTCCACATCGTGATGAGAATGATTATGATTAGTGATAAGAGGATCGATATCTGTAACGTTAAAAAACAATTAATTCCGTACAAGTTTTATTTTTGTGACTTTGCTACAAATTTAAGAATTTTGTCTAAAATAATTTGTTTGTAAAAAGCTGAACGTTAATAGTAAAACTTAACACTAAACACAGTGAACTTTAAAACACTCTACCACAATAAAATTTGCTAAATAATAACACTTAACTGATACAATTAATAGATTTATATTCTGTTGTTGTTTAACTCTTTTTCAAACAGTAACTAATATAGTTTATATACATTTACTAGTGAAATTTCTTCTAAAGAAACTAAAATGTTACGCTGTTATACTATAACTAAACTTCAATATAACACAAAGTTCATATTTATATAAAAATTTTATATATTATTACTGATGCAATCCTGCTGAATACTGTCTCACGCTTCGTTGGTGTAATCGGACTCGTCACAGAACTCGCGCGGATTTGGATGGCGCTCGATATGTTTTGTAATTTGTGTCTTTCTTTTATCTGTATTGTTAGCTACTTGCAGGATTGTATATATTTGTGTGAGTGTGTATTATTTTTATCTCTTCTGTCGGAATGTCTGGCTGGCTGCTCTGCGTACTACGATGTCTGTAGCTATCTCGAGTTGAGATAGATGATTGACTTTACCCATAACAAAATGTTTTTATGCATTCTTGGGTTCTTTTTTTTATGCTTCTCTTCACAAAAATAAATTAAAAGAATGGTCTGTCGACGCGACGATCGTATTTCAAAACCTCTCTGAAAGCAAAGGAATTATGACGTCACGTGGTTTCGACGAAATGCATGGTGGGAAAATATGCCACGCGACCTTGATTACGAAGAATCATGAAGCAACTTTTTATATTTATTGTTATTATTAGCTATATAAGTTATTATTATTATTAGTTATATAAGTTATTATTATTATTAGTTATATTTATTACTTCAAGAAATTTCAAATTGATAACGAAATTAGACCGTCAGATGCAGTAAATTGAAATTCCAAATCAATTGTTTTTAGAGTAACTATTTTTTAAAAATTTCTCAAAATTCAGTAAATACGTTAGATTTTCGAATCAAACTTCATTATAACGGAAATCGTTTGTTCTTTTCGATTGTGTGTATCTATTTTTTTTGTACAATTATCCGCCTAGTGGTAAGGTCTCGACCTCGGGACCGAAGGGTTGCAGGTTCAAAACTCGATTCCACTGAAGATCCGCGGTGTATGGGGCCTGTTGCACGTTAAATCATACGTAGTGGCCAAACGTCGTCCCGTTGGTGTGGCGCGGAAGTTTGGAGAGGGGGTGCCCGCTCAGATGTCGTCCTCGTCATCTGACCGCGGTTCAAAATTACGAGGTCCGTCCCTAAATAGCCCTCGTGTTGCTTCAAAGCGGGACGTTAATCTAACTTAACCTAACCGACCTTATCATCTGACATAACGGGGTTAGATAATAAACTTGAAAAGCGTTTTTTTAATAATTTTACAAGTCGTTTCTGGTGAGCAAGAAATCGCTGAAGACGCATTTTAAAAATATACCTTTGATACTCAGAACTGTGTGTTCTATTATGTAACTGGTATTATATGCCGGCCAGTGATTAATTATTAATTCATGGGCGACAAATAGTTGAACACGCCATTCTACCGATAGGCCAGCTTTCCAAAGAAAACCAAGAGGCTCGAAATAAAGATTTTAAAAAATACGACCATATTAAAACTTATGCTTGTGTTTCACTAATCAAAGAATTTTGTACAGCTAGATTCATTAAATCGCTCACTGTGCGTCCCTGAATGCGTTAAAACTAATAAGATAATTAAAATTACTTACATAACATAGATGTATCCAAACATATTTTTCATTGATGTATACATTTACGAATTCTTTATATTCCGCAAATACAAGGGATTCTTGACTGACAGCTGTTGGTTCAGCTGCGAGTTTCCAGCTGTCATAAATGTTATTCCAGTCCATGACACCTAAGAGAGAATGAGAAAAATCAAGCCTTACAGGACGGCCGAAGTTGTGGGACTGTACTTTGATAATTAAAATAACCAATCTGAAATTAGCTCGTATTATTGGCAACAGAGGGTAGAAGCTGCACGAAGTAATTTTACCAATCCACTCGTCAACCAACTCAGAACCGTTCCGATCGTCTAGGTGTGCCGACGGGTCTTCTCATCTCTTGAGTACTCCGCAATATTTCTAATAAATCTTGCCTTCTTATCTAATCTAGAAAGCCAATATGTACATATATCGTACTACAAGACCAAGATAAATGTGTTAATAGTTCTGTGATTTTTTTTATTTGTTCGAGACATATTGGACATTGTAGTTTTCAGCATTGCCGCCATTGACTGTGCGTGCAACGCCCACCTAGGTTGCTAGGCAACCTCTATTCTTCAGCTTGGCTCCAATATATGCGATTAGTAAGTGCATTTGAACCTGCATTTTTTCAGTGATTACCTGAACTATACTTCTGTTTATATTTAAATGGTTATTTTACAATTCCAAATTGGTTGTTGATCTTGTTCTCACGGAAAGGAAGTCCTGGGTCATTTTTACCTTGTTTACAAGGATATTTAAGCAATACTGTTATTCTTTTGATATTAGAATGGCTTTCCTGGATTCCACTAATTTCTTAAGAACAAGGTGCTGTCACTCACGGAATTATTGATTAAAAATTTGTACTTAGACTTTGAAATGTCGCAGCAAAATTCGAGCAGTGGCTCTGCTTCAAATCTTAAAATTCTTAATAATGCAAGCTTGAAACCACCCACTGGTGGATCAAAACCTGCAAATGCATCTACATCGCAACCTGCGGGAAGAGAATTTGCGCCTGTCATATCCCTTGATGAATTAATCGTAGAGACAAGGGCTGCAAAACTTGAAAAGAATTTGTCACAGATTTTAATGCAAAAACTTAAAGACATGAATGATTATTTTCAAAAGAGGAAAAAGGAGGTCCGGATGGGCATTAGAAACGAGATTGTTACTAATTTCATTTCACCAATGGTGAATAAGATCCACGAAAGAGAATCATAACGAAACAATATTCGATGTTGAAGCAATGCCCTTTGGACTAGAAGAATGTACCTATATTGCTAAAATAAGGGAATTGGAGGACCATTCAGCATTTTTAAGAGGAGAATTGGCGACAAGGAACGTGGTCTTCGACACAATAAAGAAAGATATTAAAGACTCCCCTGGAAAACTAATAGAAGCTGTAAAGGAACTTAGGAATTCTGCTGAGAAGAATAAACCCACGTATACTACTACTCTTCAGAGTGGGCCAGTACCACTGACAAGTCCTTCTGGATCTCACGCTGTCCTGCTTAGACCTAAAAAGGAGACATCCTCTGAGGAAATCAAAAGAATATTGATGATGCTTTTATTAAGAGAAACTCCGCGGACGGAATTATCAAAATATCTGGGGTCAGCAAGGGAGGGCTTGTTATTGAGGCGCCTACAGATGCAGATTTACAGGCCCTTGAGGCAGAATTATGATATAGATAATATCGTGGAATCGTTTGTCATATCAAGATCAAGGAAAAGAGACCTCAGATTATTCTACAGGGCGTGGATAAAGAGTTGGACAAGGATCGTTTGCTTAAAGGACTCGCTTCCAAAAACCACCACCTATTGTGGCACTCATAATCGACTCCTCTTTGAGGTTTGTTTTCCCATTAAAGTTAGTAGGAGCACTAACTGGGTTCTGTCTTTAGATACAATAATCTACAGAAGGGTGTTTGATGAGCCGGGACTCTACTTTGAGTGGTCAAGATATAAACTTGACAACTTCTTCGGTTTAAAAAGTGAGGACGATTTGGTCATACTACGAACGGATGCTCGAGACCAAAGAATGTTATCTGTAACAGATGTGGTTGCGATCTTCCAACAGAAATATGTAAAACTGTTAGTGGCATAAATTATTCCGAGTCGAACCAGAGGTTTGGGACTGATTGTGATATTTGTCATCACTTTAACAACAAAACTGTCTGTAGTACATATTCGAGGCAAAAGGCCAATCTGGTGCGGCTCACAGACTATGGGGTGTTCTAGGGTTCTACAGATTAATGTTAATCACTCACGGGCTGCGCACAGTTCTGTTTTTGTGACCGCTGGGGATTTGAATATTGATTTTCTCTGTATACCCGATCCTTATTTATTTGAGGGGAAAGCCTTGGCTGGTTCCTCGGGATGTGTCATTTTGTCTCGAGAAGTGGCAATTGTGTTATTTACTGTAATAATTCGAATTATAAATCATACTCATTTAGATGCAACACTGAAAATTCAGTTTCCATTGTTGTCTATTTTCACATATCCAAATTAATTTAATCTGTGTATACTTTGAACCACATGATAATATAGATAATTTAATTTCCGAATTATCATTCGTCAAGTCTAATTATTCGTTTGAATTTATCCTCGGGGGATCACAAATTTGGGGTTATGGCTTTGAGAACTACCGTGGTAGGGTTATTTTAGATTTTTTTTCAACCTATAACTTAATAATTTGTAATCAACCAGAACAAGGTCCACTTTTGTTTCAAATAATAAATCAGGTTTCCCAGATATAACTTTGATGTCTACTTCATATTTTCACTGTCTGGAATCTTGGTCAGTACTTTACATCGAGTCCTTGAGCGATCATAGGTATGTCTATGCGTAGCTTAGTGGTGATTTTCAACATTCGAATGATTTCTTTTTCAACTCAAAATTTGGTATTAAAAGGTTTTTACTTAACTTTCGCAAAAATTTGAATCATTTAAGATCCTTATTAAGGACATCTCGTACAATAACCGGTATTGATTTGCTTCATGAAAACTTAATTCAATCAGTTTGTAATTCAGCATTCGGATCTTTAAGGGAAAAAACCAGTTCGCAATTTTAAATTTTGGAATGAGAAATTGAGAATAAAAGGAAATAAAGTCATAGCATTATATAACAAATTTAAAAGATTTAGAGATAACAAGGGACCCGAGGACTTAGTCCAGGCTGCCTGTCTTACATACAGAAAAGAACACTCGGAATTGATTAATTACACTAATAGAAAAGCATGGAGGATTTCTGTACCATCTATAATAAAATTTCAGATTAACTTTTAAAACAGCATTCCAAAAATTAAAAAGACAAGCAAGCATAAATATAAACATCCCTAATAATAATATACCAACTATATAAGAATCTTACCTGATATTGACTTTCCATCCCAACCTTTTCAAGGGGTGTCCATAAAGGAAATTGAGAATATTTTAGGTAACTTAAAAGGAAGTAGGGCCCCAGGCCAGGGCCGAATTGACTATAGGATGTGTTCGGAAATTTTTATACAAAATAAAACTTTTTTCTGTGATTTTATTAATCTATGTTTTAAATTTTCTTTCTAAAAATTTAAGAAACGCCAGATTTTTCTTCTTACTTAAACCAGGGAAATACCCTTTATTATGTCATTCTTATAGACCAATATGTTTTTTACCTAGGTAAAATCATCGGAAGATTGTTTATGTTACAGTTTAAAAATTATATAATAAATAATCTTGTTCATAAGCACCAGTTTGGCTTTCGTGAAATATCAAATTGCAAAGTGGCTGTGGATATATTAATAAAAAAAATTAGAGAAATCCAGACGGATAGCCACATCGCTATGGTGTCTATTCACGTCTGGGGGGCGTTCGATAGTCTGTGCTGGCTAGTCCTTGTTTCCTTATTTGAGAAATATAACATTCCTCATTGTTTTCGCCGTTTTATATATAATTATTCAAATAATAGAACTGTTTCTCTTAGAGAAAATTTGGTTAATATTATATATTTGGTCGTTGGGGCTTTTCCAGGGTTGTCCCCAAGGTTCTGTTCTGGCGCTCCACATATGAAATTTTTATTTTAATGAAGTATTATTTTTAAATAACGAATCTTTGTACCTACAGGCCTACGCAGATGACTTTGTTTTTTTTATATAATAAAGATTCTAGGGGAAAACTAGAAAATTCTTAGAGCAATTGGGTCGGTCGGTTTGTCCTGGGTATGCCGGTAACACCATAGACTTATGATACGAATAGACTGCTCGTGGAGGGTTACTATGTGAAGCAAGCACCTAGTCACGACTAGTGGACGCGAGCGAGGCACTTCGAACGGGATTCCAGTGTTATTTCAATGCCTGAGTAAGAAAAGTCTGCTGAGGTTCTCATGAAAATTCATCGAAAATGGTGAAATCCTGTTGTGCTTACGAATGTAAAGAAAAATCTATCAAAGGAGTATCTGTTTCATTTCATCGGTAAGTAAAATTTCTATGATTTTTCGCTTTATTAATGCAAAATAGCTACACAAAAATAGGTCTTGGCTCTTAGCTGTGGCGTTTGTTGCAATTGAAAACGATATTATTCAATTTGTTGTGTATGAAATTAATCCTTTTCTTAAGTTAATTGTTTATTATCCTCTATTAGAAGTATCTATAAATTAAATGTGCCTATTAGTGTTTAAAATATGGAATTTTATCAGACACGTGTTGTAAATCCAGATTGAGATATTTGGCGATATGTTGGCGAAGTTCTTTACATCCTGAAATTTTCGTGTTTTCGCGTTATTATTTAAAAGAAAATAAAATTTTATGATCATGAAATAAATGTACAATGTTTTTCAGTGAGTAAAAAAGATAAGTATAATTCATTTTCAGTACAAATTCATCTTTAGTATATTTTTAAACATTTTCTTTTATGCATATAATTAAGAAACTATATTGTTAATAAAATTTAGAGCTTAATAACTTCTTTTTGCTTAATTTTCGTTAATTTATGCATGTGTATATGATGTTTGAAAATTTATTTAGTGTTTTTTATTTACTCTTTATTTATTTCTTGTTCTCTTTTTTATTACAAGTATTATTTTCCAAAACAAAAGTATTAGTGACATGTCTTTATCTGATTATTTTTCAGATTTCCAAAAAATCGTCTGTTAAATTGCAAAATTGCAACGACATCATTTTTCGGCTGTACCAGTATTTTTAAATAATTTAAATTTCCGCCACCAAAGTTTCTTTCATATCTTGTGGCATCTTTGGCTACTTTCAAATTATCAACGGAATATTTTACAGTTTTATTAAGTATCTAAATTTTTCATTTTTATTTTTCTAGTAATCAACTTAATTATTAATTGCTTTAACTTTTATGTAATTTCTTTTACTAAAACTAAAATTGCTATCTGGGAAGCGTCCATCCGGGGATTTTACCCCGTGTTTTTCATTCGTCATCGTAATTGAAAATCTAAATAACTTCTGAAAGAATAAAAGGGCAAATTTGAAATTTTGATACAATAAGTGGAACAATCAGAACATCGAAATAAGCTAATAAAATAAAAATTCTAGCTTGACAATGCCAACAGGAACATAAAATGTACGAAATACAGCAACCTTAGACTGCAAAATATACGATTTTAAGCCAATTTCTCTGCATTTGTTTCATGAAATTGGTGCATTTAAACAAATTAGCATTAAGAATAAGGTCATTGTGAGCTAATATTTCAGCTTCTTGGGGTTGACAACAGTTTCAGCATGAGAAGCGGACACGAAGTCGCCCCATCGCCAACATATTTACACGAGCATCTATCTTTCTCGATGTTGTGTTGGAAATAGGGCAACTTATTATGCCATGGCTAAGTAAGTGTTCAGGATTTTGCATAAAGTTGAAAGAACCATAACACAGATGAACAAATTGGGATAAAACCTAAATAAGACTTAAAAACACATTACGGTCTTATTTCTTAATTCGCTATAATAGAGCCAACCTTTAAACAACTCGCCAAATGTGAAGGAAAAAGTTTTCAGGATTGCCACGTTTAGCGAGTAATCGTCAAAAGACGACGGCAGAAATAGCCAAACAGTCCACTTTAGACACTGTTTTACTTCTTTGAAGTATTATATTTGAAATCTTGGTGGTTATTTTGATAAAGACAGCAAATCCCATCCAGACATGAAAATAAAAAAAAGGAACAGCTTTGATATGCGGCATCACTGGCGATAATCTTGTATTGGCGACTTTTTGTCGCCTAACCGAACATCATATCGTTATGTAGCCAAAACAAAATATCGCCAACGGTGTCCTATATTGAAGCTGTTGAAAAAAGTCGCCAAAATAAAATTATCGCCAGTGATGCCGTATATCAAAGCTGTACCTAAAAAATATTCTATAAAGCTTATAAACTCAATTAAATGATGAATTTGAATAACTTTTAAAATTTTCTAGGCCTTAAAACATTATTGCCATGATTTTAAATATTCGTATATATTTTTAAAAATAACATTGACCAAAGAGTTGACTGTTCTAAACAATATAGGGAAAACCAAATTCGATTACTTTCCAAAAGGTTTATACAAATGATATTACCAAAATATCCAACGACAGCTGTCTTTTAATCCATATCCAACTTAGAGCCTAAAAGTTCTTTTGCAAACAAGTATTCGAATTTTTTTTGTCCATTTTTTAATATCTTTCATATAAACAAACGCTTAGTAGAATCGGAAACAGTTTATTCTCTGTTTTTCATCGTGCGTCATTTTGTTGCCATAGCCACAAAAAACTTCTATTTTATAAGATATATCATTAGCCTGTTTATGTATTTGTGGCGACTCCTGACGTAATCGATTGTAACTGCGGAACTGATCTTTGGCTGTTGCCACTGTCATTATATTATCCACTTCCTGTTTTAGTTTATTTGACCATGTTTTATCGTTTGCTAATTTAGTTAAGATTATGACAACTAGTTTTCTGTTTAGTTTAATGTTTAAAAAGGAATTCCAACTCCAACCATTTTGCTATGCCTTTGAATGTAAATATTCTGTTTCCTTGTAATTAATTGTGCTTTTGTTGATATATACTCAATGTTATGCATCTGAATAAAAAGGATTAAAATCTACTATTACGTTTACAACACTTGGCGTCCGAGGACAAGACTTGCTAACTCTCATGATTCAACGGAATTTAATAAACAAGGACAATACAACAATATTTTGACTTTAATATTTTTCCTTTACATTTTCATAACTAAAAAACTCTAAATAATATTTAAATAACCTCAAACGATTAATTACTGTTACCATTTTCTTTATATTACATGTTTTGTAATTGATTGTCTATTTATATTATCTATGTTTCAAGAGTTTGTTTTTCAGGAATGGCAACGTTGTTTTAGCGGAATAGAAAAATGTCTTTAGAATTTGAGTTTAAATCCTTAACTTTGTATTCTTCATATAATAAAAACGGCATTTACAGTCGGTAAATTGGAGATGCTTTATTTAGAGTATGAAAGAAGAGTTGATTTTAGTTTTAGAGTAATAATTTAGAGAGAGTTTTAAACACAAGGGACGAAATTATTTTATACGATATTAGTTGCTTTCAATGCGTATTTTTTGATATGGAAGCATTTAAATTGAAACGTAAAACTTTGCGCACGACATTTACGAATACTGCAAAAGGTATTGATGAGGAAATTACGAAATCACAAGTAGTTGTTATTAAGCTTCGTGAATTGAGTTCTCAACTGATTGATAAATTTCAACGCTTAGAAACAACACACGGATCTATTTCTGAACTGTTGCTTAATGAAAACCAAGAAAAGAGTATTCTAAAGATTTTAAATGAGGCCGAAATTTTATAGGGAACAGTATTTATCTTTGAAATCAAAAATTTCGAAAATAATTCTGAGTCCCGATCGGTCAAATCATCTTGTGACCGAAAGTATCGCTTACCTAAGTTAGAATTGAAGAAATTTAATGGCGATATTAAATCTTTCTTGGGATTCTGGAGTCAGTTTTCTAGAATTCATGAAGATGAAGAGATGCCATCTGAAGACAAATACAAGTATTTGATCCAGGTAATTACTTCTGGAACTCGAGCTGCCAATTTCATAGAAAGTTTCCCACCTACTGCTCAAAATTATCCTAAAGCGATTGAGTTACTCAAGGAAAGATTTGGCAGAGAAGATTTGCTGGTACAAGTTTACGTGAGGGAATTACTTAAGATGGCAATGAAAAATGCTGTCAGTGAACGAAAATGTGCGGATTTAACAACTTTGTACGATCAACTAGAGTCACATATACGACCATTAGATAATTGGGTAGGTCTAAAGGGAAGTTTGCTGACTTCTTATCACCTCTGGTGGAATCTTGCTGTTGGAGCAAACCAAGATTTCACCGAAATCTCTGCTAAATTTAATAGTTCCACCTTCTAAAAAAGGTCAAGATATTAATACATAAGAGTTAAATAAACATACTTTTGAGTCCCTTACTCAGCAAAAAGTATCTTTCAAATAAAAAAATAACTCTTGCACAAAAAATTACGGACATTTTATTTTTAGAAAAGCGTTCTTTAAGAATTCACAAACGCATTCTTTTTAGAATTTTTACATCGGAACACAAACTTCAGTAGAGAATGCCAGGTTCACAGCTCTTAAAATATAAATACAGCGATGCGGGCTTTTACCAGTGCTGTCAATTGTGTGAATCCAACACTTGCTTTCCTGAAGATGTTTTGAGAGCTTGGGAGAGGCATAGAGCATCTAGAATTTTAAATTATGGCCCCTAGCTTCCTGAAAACAGTCAAACATCTCTAGAAAATCTTATGGCCTTTTTGAGGCAGGAAGTTAATGGTGAAGAAATGATAATTTTGGCGTGATCTGGATTTGGATGCCAAGGTAAAGTTAAAAGAGAAGTACTCAATTCCGAGTGGAATGAAATTCCTTCTGCTTCTGCTCTTATATCTGCTACACAAGGAAGAATTAAATGTGTTTTTTGTAGTAGTTTTCACCCTAGCCAAGATTGTGGAAAAGCTGCAACGATGTCTACAGAGGAAAAGAAGACAGCTGTCTTACAGAAAGGACTTTGTCTAGTTTGCCTCAAAAACGGGCACATGGCTATGTTTAAAGAGACAGTACGCAATCTTATATCCCGAATTGCTTAACACTAGTAAGAATGTCTTTCCTAAGCAGGATAAGAAGGAAGAGAATACGTCTACACTCTTTACGATTCCATCCTCTTCAAAAAAGATTTATTTGAAAACACTTGTTGTACGACTGAAAAACGGAGGACGAAATCAATATGTACGTGCTTTATAGGAAGACAGTTCTGATCGTTCTTACATAGAAAAAGACTTGGCAAGAGAACTTAGACTTTTACCTTCAGGGAAGGAAACACTATCCCAAGGATTGTTTGGAGGGAATTAAACTCCTAAAGTTGAAAATTATCGTTATACTATCAACGTTGAGAGAATCGATGGAAAGTTTTCATGCCAAGTGTCAGTGCTAGATCAGCCAAAAATATGCACAATGCTTCCAAGAGTCCATGAAAAGCATTTGCTGGCTGGAAAATCATTGTATTGTCTTAAGTGATATTGGAGAAGAAACTCCTCCCATAAGATTGCTACTTGGGGCTAAGATGTACTTGGAAGAATTTTGTCGGGAAGAATCGAAGTGCTAAAATCAGATATATCAGCTATTGAAACAAGCCTTGGTTGGAGTATTTTGGGAAGTAAGAAGAAAGCAACCGTAATTAACATGGTAACTCTCTACTTACAGAACTTTGAAATATCAAAGATTTGGGACTTAAAAAAATTAGTTATTGTTGATCCCTTAACGTAAAACTGCAAAGTTGTTAGAAGACGAGACTGTAGCCCGTTTTCAAAAAACAATTAAGGAAACAGATCACAGATACGAAGTTGCCGTACCTTGGTTTTCTGGCCGCCCACCTGTGTATGATATGTATAATGTTGCTGAATCTAGACTGCTTTCAGTAACAAAACGTCTATTGAAAGAAAATATCTTCGAAGCCTACGATGATGTTTTAAGACAGTGGCAAAGGGATGGTATAATAGATATATATAGAACTATACCAGAGGACTTTGTAAGACCCACACTTCCTCGGGGCCGGAGGGTTGTTAAAGAAGCTTTTCAAAAATGTGTGACATGTAGGAGGTATAACATCAAAGCCTGTAGTGCCAGTTGTTCCGCTTCTTGTCAACAGAATCAATCGTGTGGCTGCGTTTGAAGTGACTGGAGCTGATCTGGCAGGTCCTATCTACTTGAAAGGAGGTGAGAAAGCATACTTAGAATTAGTGACCTCTCTGTCTACCCAAGCCTTTATGCAAGCTATATGGCATTTTTTGCCAGAAGAGGGCGTAGTTTTATTATGTACACGGATAACGGAACTCATTTTTTGGGAACGTCAAGAACTCTCGGCACTCTCAACTGTCAAGAAATTATAGATAAATGTGCTGTTCAAAAGATAAAATGGCATTTCAATCCCCCAGCAGCGCCATGGTATGGAGGTTAGTGGGAAAGAATGATCTGCATCCTTAAACAACTTTTAAGGAAAGTCGTAAAACTTGCTTGTGTGACGTACGAGGAAATGGTGACTTTGCTATGCAAATGTAAAAGCGTAGTCAATGGACGTCCACTTGCATACCCTTGTGATGATCCAAATGAGTTGAGGGCTATCAAACCTTCAGACTTCATACAAGGCATAAAAGGAAATGAAACTGTTGACTTGGACATTGCAGACGCTAAACATCTACGTAAACGAATTCGTTACCTACAGAACCTACGTTGTCAATTACGCCAACGATTCCAAAAGGAATATTTGGCAGAACTTATACGAAATCCAAAGTTACCTACGAAAAGACATAACCTGTGACCTGGAGATGTTCTCGTTGGTTCAGACAACACGAAACGTTTAAACTGGCCTTTGGGACGTGTCATTGAGCTGTTTCAAGGCAGAGATAACATCGAACGAGTAGCCAAATTACGTGCGGCCAATGGGGAAATCATTCGCCCAATTCAACAAATCTACCCCTTAGAAATGAGATCAACCGAAATCTCAAAAAGCGTACCGGAAAATATTAAAAGTATTACGACATTACTGATAATGCTAAACGTCTGTACACTGTTCCGAACAAGCATTCTTCACAAGCTGATACACATCAGAAAGGACAATCGCAGACTGTAAAGGAAATGAATGGACTTATAGATTGTACTAATGACTTCAATTTTCTATGTCTTTAGAATAAGATTTTCTTTTTGTAATTCACTTTATTGTTAGTGACATTTTGTATTGCTCGTGAGCAAGTTTTTCCGCAATACAAAAGGTGGGAGGATGTTGCTACTGTCATTATATAATCCACTTCCTGTTTTAGTTTATTTGATCATGTTTCATCGTTCGGTAAATTAGTTAAGATTATGGCAACTAGTTTTCTGTTTAGTTTAATGTTTAAAAAGGAATTCCAACTACCAACCATTTTGCTATGCCTTTGAATGTAAATATTCCGTTTCCTTGTAAATAATTGTGCTTTTGTTCATAAATACTCAATGTTATGCGTCTGAATAAAAAGGATTCAAATCTACTATTGCGATTACGTTTACAACATGTTCTGCTTTATAAGAGAGCAGAAAGAACTATGAAGCAGTTTCGCTTGCTCACTCCCTCCTACTCGGGAGCCGGCGATCATGCTGCTATGATTATGTTTGCTTAATAATAAATTCACTCCCATTCCAGAACTTTGACTCCGAAGAAGATGAAACCTGAAAAAACTCTTCTTTTTAACAGATTTGACCCCATCGCTCCTGGTGATGTTTCAGAAGAAGACATGTCAGAAGTCGACGAGATCTTTAAAAACGCGCTCATTAATGCAGAAAAAAACCCCAGCTCTACGCAATTCCCCTAAGAAAAATTCTCAAAAGAGTCCAAGTATTGCCTCAAATGTTATCTCTGATTCATCGTCGAAACAGTCAAGAAACCATGTCCCTCCCATAGTTATTGATGAACCTCTTGATGCTACAGCCCTGCTAAAGGAATTTACAGCAAAATGTGAATCCAAGATCATGGGAAAATTTCTCCCTGGCAACAAGCTGAAAGTATTCCCTGAGACTGCGGAGCATCACAGAAAGTTTCAGCGTTTCATCACTGAGAAAAAGTTGAAATCATACCTCTCTGAACTCCCTGAACAGCAACAACTTAAAATCGTCGTTAGAGGACTTCCAGCGAACTTCAAAGTTAAAGAAATTACAGAAGAACCGAAGAATCTCTGCCTTGAACCCACACTAGTCAGCCCAATGAGACACAGAGCCACAGGTAACCCTTCAACTTATTCCTTGTGATGCTTCCTAAATCAAGACTCAACATTACCGAAATCTATCAAGTCGGTAGCATTGGACATCATCGTGTGAAAATAGAACCACTGCGCTGCAAAGGTACCCCCGGTCAATGCTTCAAGTGCCAGGATTTCTGAAACAATTCCAGATTCTACACGAGAGATCCAGTCTGCGTTAAATGTGCCAGACCACAAGAATAGAAGACTTGCACCAAGCCACGAGAAACACTAGCAAAGTGTTGCAACTGCGGAGGCGATCACACCGCTAAATTCTCTGGCACAGAGGCGGCGCCAGAAATTTTCCGAATTTCTCTAATTTTATCTAATTCTCTTTTTCTCTAATTTAGGTAACTTCAAAATAACACATAATGATTAATTTTATATTTAATTAAAGTTAATTAAGTATCAATTAACTAATTATTATAACTGAATTCACTATTTGGAATAATTAGCTATTTGTATAATACTGGTACAATAAGAATTGTCTGACTGAACAACAAGCAGTAATAGAAAATGAAGAATTAGGAAAATATTTCTTAAGAAATAAAGTGTAGCACTGATATTGGCAAAACTTTGAAGATTATTATCTAAACCTTACAAAAAATAAAATAATAGCTGAAACAAATATATATTAACAAATTTTAAACATATAAATCCATATCTACATATCTCTATTAATAATAAAGGAAAATGTGAGTGTTTTGGTCCTCTACAGGGCAGACCTCTGGACATAGGGCTACGATATTTGGCACAAACATACTTTGGAGGGTGAGAATGTGCACCTTGGAACCCTTTTTTCGAAACTTTAATTAATTAAAAATTTAGCGAAATTTTGGCGTTTGTCTTTAATACCTTCCGAAAATAATACAGCACAAAAATTATTTTTAAGCCATCTGAAAGTTAAAAAAAATTATCTCTTCACTGATATAATTAAGTTGTCTTACAAGTTTTCCTCTAATTTTAATAAATTTAAAAAAAATATTTTTGGCATAATTTCCAACAATCCTTTTCATTCCTGCAACGCAATTCAAACCGTTTCCATTGTTTAAATAAATATTTAATTGTGTGTTTCTCTTTCATTATTGAAAGATGAGGTAATATCCTAATACATTTTGCTTTCATATTTTTTTCATGAAAGTTTTTGTGGAATCTGTAAACCAAGCTTTCTGAGATTTACGTATATTAAGAAATATATCCAATAACCTGGATGATTATGGTTGCTATCTTTTCATTCTTTTTCCAGCTAACATGCCTCTAACCATAATTTGTGCTGCGTTAGTTAAGTTACTATAGTTAAGAGATAGCAGAGATGGGGTCATTTAATTAGATAGTTCGGTGTCAGTCATCGGTGACAGATTTCCATTCGCAATGGCTACCGATCAGCAGAAGCCAATACGCGATTTCTGGTTTCTTTTTTTAAGTTTTCTTCAACTCAGTTTTCACACTACGTGAGAATTAACAAATTAAAAAGTATAAAATTCCCTATAAATACATGCTTTTATTTTTCTTCCAGTTTTAATATTTTTGCAGATAATGGCTAATTTTTTTTTTGATTTTTAGTAATTTACGACCTTCTGGACCACTTAAATGGCATGTTACCTATCTGGAAAAAAAACTTTTTAAAATGCTGTCTCATTTGAAAAAATTCATAGTTGAAGCATTATTAGTTTATTATTATTATTATTATATGGAAAGTGTCCAACAATTCACGGACACCCTGTATATTGAAAATAATTTTCAAAACCAAAGGACTAATCCTGAGCCCCAACCAATGGACCGATTTCGACAATTTTTATTTCATATCAAAGCTTATGACCCCTAGATATGTCATCAAAGATCGCCTATCCCTCATCAGCCTCCATTTTAAAAAGAAATCGGAAGAACATTACTTCACAATACATTCTCTATGGAAAAAGATCTTGAGAAAGTCCCCCAAACCACTGGATCGATCTCGCTAATTTTTATTTTATATGAAAGCTCACGCCCCTAGATACATCGCCAGTGGTTGCCTCCCCATTTCCATTCTTCATTTTCGGGAAAAATCGCAAAAACACTACTTCATTGTACATTTTTCAAGGCTGGAACCTTGACTGAGTTCACAGTCTCCCCTTTGTCAATTCATGTCACTTTGTAAGCATAGCTAATCAATCAGAATGCTCCACGTTTATCGTTGAAAGTTTAAAATAGAATTTTTGATCAGTACGAACCACCATCTGAAAATACACAAACTCATTTTTTTAATGATATTTAGGATGCCGTATTGTTTTTTCTCTAATTTTAATAAATTTGTAAAAACATTTTTATACATAATTTATAACGATACTTTTTATTGTTGTAATCTGATTCAAACCGTTTCCATTGTTTACGCAAATAATATATAATTGCGTGTTTCTCTTCTATTGTTGAAAGTTAAGGTAAAGTTCTTTATGGATTTTACTTTTTTTTGTTTCATCAATTTTTCTGTGAAATCTGTAATTTGAAGTTCTCTAAGGTAATAACTATATTTAGAAACATATTTAGTAAGCTCAATGATTATGGTTGCTGTGTTTAAATTCCTTCTATCAGCATGTTTTAATCCAGCTGGCATGTTGCAAGACGTAAAATGTGTTGAGCCATTTTTATACTGAAATCAAATGAGTATTTTGCATAAGGAATAAGAAAGGTGCCGACGACGTGAAATTAGATGACACATGCAGTTACTTGACTCCATTAGAGACGTTCATGTAGACAATGAACAGAACAGATGCAAATCTGTTAAAAGAACACGGGTGTTTATCACAATTTGAAGTTTAAAATTCATTTTTTAAGGGAGCCATGAATAATACCAAATTAGGCATATGAAATTCAGTTGAATATACATTCCCGACGAATAAGCTAGTCGAAGAGGGCGGTCATTATATGATACACCGAAGCCTTTCTACAAGGTCACCAACCGTTCCGAGGAAAATTGGGCTCTCTAAAAGGGTATTATGCTTGGAAGTGGGAGTGCATAATAATTATTTAAATAAGTCCTAATTCGTCATTTCTGATAAAGCTAATTTTAAAAATTATCCAAAGAAAAAAAATAATTTATAAGAAAATTTCTCTCTCTCTTTTCAGCTCTTTCGGAGATCACTTTTTCATTTTTTTTTTAATTGTAAAAATACATCCCTAATTGTTTCATCGGTAGTTGTTGAGGAAAGGTGATGATATTGTCAATTTTTCCTAAAGTCGTGGAGCTGAAAATTTCATTCGCTGGAGATTTGTTGTCAGAGAACGAATCGGCTCCTGAAAGGCACAAATGTTCTCTGTAATGCCAAAACCCGGTAGACTCCGAAATTCACTTTTCCCTTCACATTGGGAAAGGAATGATTAATTTCTATCTGATTTCCGGTGTTGTTTTTGAGTGTATGAATTTCTTGTTCTTTCTTTCCTCCATTTTATCTTAATAAAATGCACACTGTCGGAGACACGAAAGGAATGTATTTTATTGAAATTGAATGCGGACCAACCCGACTGCTCAGAGGGGTTTGAGTGACCTTTAATAGAGGTTATTTTAACATTATGTCTGTGGGCCGAAAAATTCCGCGCCGAACAAAAATGACCGTTGAGAGGAATGACTACTATATATTGCCACATTTTTGTGCAATACATATACTCTAGTTTTACCTAATAATTCCGCCGAAAAGTGATCGAAACAGTCGATGGAAAGAATGAAAGATGCAATTTTTCATCCGTTTTGTTGATCTCTTAGCCGACCAACCAAAAACAGTCGGCAAAATGATTCACTTGTTGCCTTGTCGGTTATTCTGTCATATATAGTGCAAACTACAGGCCGAATGGACAACTGAAAAGGATGTCAGTCATTCTGTTGAATTAACCGTTAATCAGTCCTGAAATTCCGACACAAAACGCTTATCTTGAGCGTTTACTACATAATAACTTTAAGATGGGATTAAAATTATTAGATTCCTTGATACCCTGCTCTCAACATTTCCCGAAATCGCAAAGATTTTTGCCGACGAAAGTCTTAATTTCTTGCCGACGGGGTGGGGGGAGGGGCAAGCGGTCACAGACGGGGGCAATTGCCCCTTGCCCCCCGCTGGCGCCGCCCCTGCTCTGGCAGTCCCAAAAACCCAAAAAATCTCCTTAAAGGACTCCCAGAAGTCCCTGGACCCGAAAATTTTCCTGACTTAAATGAAAACTCCAATCCAAGAAGAAGAAATATTGAGCCTGCTATTTCCGATGCATGAACAAAAACTGCCTTAGAATAAGTAAAACCCCACCTCTCGCAAGGAAGCAAGCTTCAGGATTGAAACCACGTCCCTCCTACAACCAGTTGAGCGCATTCCGCCGTCGTCTTCGGATGCTTGCATTTCAAGTACCTTTGAATCAATCCTAAAGCAGCACACAGAAATGATTTCCAACATGAGGCTAGGCGCATACAGGCATTTCCTTCGGTAACTAAACAGTTTCGACGGGTTGCCTGCACCGCGAGAGAAATGTTTAGTTGCGACGGGTGAGCATACATGGGATTTTAAATCTTTCGATTCTTCATTTTTGGGTTCTCTCGCTGTCTTTTCAAACGCACTGAACACACGCTGGGAGCCCCAAATTATTTAATGTTTATTAATTAATTACGTAGTATTCATTAAAACTTTAAAATAAATCTTTATTGATGTTTTTAGAATAAAAACTGTCGTTATCTCTTGTTGTGTTTGTTTTTAAACCCAATTTTTTTTAATTCGAACTTTTGGATACATCCAATTTTTATTGTAGATCTCTCAGTTTCAAATTAAACAAATTCGAATTTGTTATCAATATTCAATTTAAAAATAGTTCGCGGAACAATTTATCAAAGTACAACAGTTTTTTCAGAGTAAAGTTGCCGAGTAGTGACAGTATATTTGTGCAGATGCGTTACGATTGATTAAGCCGTGTTCAGAATTAAAATTTCAATATGATTAAATTTGATTTTAAATTTGGTACATCATTTTAATATATTCCTAATTAATTACTTTTTGGAATTTTATATTATGTTGTTTTATAATGCTAAAAAATGTTTTATATTTAAAAATGCTCGATTCTATAATCAAATAGCATTTAGATTGTGTTAAAAAAGTCTCGCTTTTTTTCTAATTTTGTATAAAATTACTTTTAACTTTTAATTTTACATTTCTTTATACTCGGTATACAGGAACCAACTGTCTTGAAAGAGATCTGAAGTTAAATGCTTTGCTAATTCAATTTGTTAAAATTTGCAACTTAAAATTACAATAAATGCAAAATTATCTGGTTTTGGAAGTTAGAGTAGGGAAAACGGGGTGCTCCTAGAGGACTTAATTCGACCCTGCCCGTTTTAAAATATCCAAAGAAGATTCGAGAAAAAATAAATAATAAATTCCAAATAAATAAATAAATACAAATTTCGGGAAGTTTAGAGAAATCAGACAAAGAAATTGTAAAAAAAATTATATCTTAAATCTCTACTAGTAATAAAGGAGAATGTCTGTGTTTTGGCTCTTTACAAACCAAACTACTGGACTTCGAGCCACTAAATTTGGCACAAACATACTTTGGAGGGTAAGAATGTGGACCTCTGACCCCTTTTTTGAAATTTTAATTAGAATTTTAATTAATTAAATATTAATCGAAATTTTGGCGTTTTTCCTTTATAACTTCCGAAAATATTACGGCATAACGCAATCTAAAAGTGCAAAAAATTACCTTTTCAGTGATATCAATTAAGTTGTCGTATAATTTTTTCTCTTATTTTAATGAATTTAAAACAAATATTTTTTTGGCATAATTTACAACAATACTTTTCATCGTTGCAACGCAATTCCAACCGTTTTCATTGTTTAAATAAACATCTAATTGCGTGTTTCTCCATCATTGTTGAAAGATAAGGCAATATTTTAATGTTTAATGCTATGATTTAATCAACATATTTATGTGGGATTCCGTTCGATTAAACAGAATGCCCACGGAGGAGTTACCTGTAAGTGGTAAGTTGATCGGAATTAAGTCTTGGGGATGTATTAGGGTTTCAGTCACATTAAATTTAAAACAAAATATTATATAAAATAAACGAGGAGACTTCAATTTAAATACAAAGCATTTATTTAAATACTATAGGGAGAATTTACAGGGGGGAAGATATGTACAAAGAAAGATAACAAAGAGTTTAACGATTTACATGAAGTCATGTTTATACGCGAGCTAAATTAAAATTGAGATAGCCGTTAATGGGTTAAATGTAATTACGGTATTAGAGAGATATAGCCAGAAGGAAAAGTTAAATGGGGGTATAGTTACCATACATGATGATCGGGCGAGTTAACTACCCCGAAACAGATTAAACTTACATTCTGATAAAAGAGAGATATAACGAGAGAGTTGCGAGTTTGTCTGCTTCCTGCTGCACGCTACGCCTTTGTCAGCGTGCTCGCAGATTTTGTGAGGAAAAGAGGGCGCTGTTCATGACGTATCATGAACAGGACTCATGGCTCCATCTATCGTAAAAATTTAAGCTAGCTTTACAATCTTAGTTACGCGGTGATTAAATTATTCTTATTCGTAATATCCTTCAGAGTTCGACCTCTCCTAATAGAGCTGGCCTCCAGCTATACTGGAACTTTGATGACTTTATTAAATTCTGATTTATACTTTGCTTGAATGATGTCAAGCTGGTACTGGCAATTTACCAGTTGAATTATGATAATAGAGATTATAATTATTGGTATTAATTAAACAGAATAACGCTGTTTTCGAAAAAGAATAATAATAAATATTTCAGATGGAAAGATGTATTCTCAACTTTCACAATACCGGACCTAAAATAAAGAATATAAACAATACCTAAACATTTTGGTCATGTGCGAAAAATTATCTAAATATTTTTTCATGAAAAATTATTTGAATATGTTTCATGATAAAGAATAATACGTAAGATGTAAATTGAGTATAAACAAATATAGTAAACGAATATGAGATAATTATTTCAGAACGAATTTCACCGAACTTCATCATCCAATAGAGATTAATATTTCGAAAAAATAATAATTGATAATAATAATAATAATAATTGATATTTAAATTTAATTAGCAGAAAAAGATTTCATTAGATCGGCGGATGTAGTAGTAACGTTTGGTCCTTCGTGATGACCAACTTTTTCTACCTCGTATCTATCTCTAGAGTTTACTTTGGTAACTTTATATGGGGCCTAAGAATTTCGGTCTTAGTTTGAGTCCAACACCAAACTGAGTCCTTTGCATGGCTACTAGATCGCCTTTCTTGTATTCGGAAGCTTTCTTCCTCTTTTTGTTGCACGTCTTCCGGTTTTCGGATTGTATGGTCTCAATATTCTTCTTCGCATCTTTTCTAAGTAATTCTTGATGTTCTTGCAAGTCTTCCGTCATCTCTTCGAGTAGTAAGTTTTGAATTCGGATGTCTTCTTTATTTCGCATTTTTATACCAATTAAAAGTTCGAATGGTAACCATTTGGAACGACTCCGCGGATTCGGATTCATGAATCCACATAAACGGAATGAATAATAAAGATTATTACAGTAATTATGGGCAATAAATCCATTCACGTTTCGGAATCGGAACGACTCCGAGGATCCGGATCCGCAGCGAAAAGAACGAATGGTACATCACTAGTTAGCAAGAAGTCGCTTAGCGTGGAGAGTCTCGCCCAGAGGGTTTCGGGAGCGGTGGGGGGGAGAGTTCTTAGAATTAGGAGAGTGGTTCGGAGACCTTACAAGTTTTGAGAAGGGAAATGAATTTCCCTTATCTTTGAAAGAGCGTTCCCGTATTTTAAGTTTTCTCTATTCCGCTGGTCTTTTCGATATTTTCTTTCTTTTACGTTCTTAATTTTTGAATTGAATATTTAAGAGGAAAGTTATCTTAGATTTAGTGATTAGTTTTGATTTGAGTGTTAGTAAACAATATGGATAGAAAAGATCCCACTGCAAGGAAACGGAGGTTAGCAAGAGAGGTTTGTACTATAGATGGCAAGACAAAGCCAAGAGACATTAAACGGGAGGCATGCTGCAGATAATGAATACCATCGTAGAAGAAGAGAAGGAGAAACTGAAAAAAGGCAAAAACGCCTTGTACTTTTTCAGAATACCGTGAGCGTATTCATTTAGTTGATTCGTCAGCTCTGTTTTTCATGCTTTATTTCTTAAGCACTATAGCAATCTACATGAGATTTTCTTCAACAACTTTCGTTAGTAAATATGTGACAATCAAATCTGAGATATTGTTGGCAAGCTAAAAGTCCGTATTCGACTCTCACAAATCTTCTAGTTAAATTAATATTATTTGTTAGCTTGAAGGCTAAAGAAAATTATTGTAAAGTTAGTTAAAAATTATATTTAAAAAAACTAATTAACTATTATTTATAATAAAATTCATAAATAAATTATTTGTTTTTGAAATTCTCTCGAAAGTTAGTTGATTCATACTTCAACTGCGATTGCATTTTTTTTTTCAAACTGATTTCAAAAGAATTGTTATTACTTTCAATTGCAGTAAAATCTAAAAAAAAGCTAACAGTTTAAATGCAGTTTTTTATATTCCCAAGGTACAGACTTTCAAACCATTTCAATGATAAAAAAGTGAGGAATTTTACAATGGATTGAGATAATTAGCATGGGACTAATACATTTTTAAATCGACAACATTCCTCCTTTCTAAAAAACAGACCAAAATAAATAGTTCTATTCGACATTTACAAAGCAAACTTTCAATTTAAAAATAAAAAAATTCTAAAACAGTTATTCCGCTTGTATAAGAAAATACAATTTCCACGCTTGACGTAATCAATAAAACTAATTCTTTCTTATGTTATCTTCCTCCAACATTGAGACAAATGAAGTCTTTTGTTTGATGTTGTTGGTAACGATTTGTTCGCGTGTAAAACTTCATATTTTTTTACTAAAACTATTCAGTAGGAGGAAATCGATCTTAAACAGAAAATAAACACTTCATTATATTTTAAACTTCTATTAAATGAAAGAGTTTCGTGCATGCTGGAAATGATGTTAATTGTCTTATTTTTGCATGAATAATATATTGATAAAATAATAGAATGCTTGCACACCAATAACTTAACACCAGAGATGGGTTGTTTTGTGGATTACACGACCTGAAGACTCTCAAGCTCCTTTCCATAACTCTTTTTACTTTAGATTAACAGTTTTTGATTTACATCTAAGTATCGCGAGCCTGAAAGTTCAAATATTTAGTTTTGTAGTGCTTGAAGGAGAAGTTTAACATTATTACATGGTATGATATTCTTCATTCATTCCATCTATCATCCATCAATCTTACATCGGTCACTCACACAAACATTCATTCAAGGAAACAAGGAATTTCGAATTCATTAGAAAATACATTTATCTAAAGATCTGTTTGCTGGCGCATGCTTCATACTTTCAACTGTGGTCATGCACCCGGGATACCAGAGACTGCTCTTGGAATTTGCGAGGCGTTTTCCTCATTCTTCCTCACAGCTTTTCAAGAGCTGGTCGAACAGGGGCACCGATAACTTAAAGATTCAGTCTTTTTTCACATCACATTTTTGATTAACTGCTGTGTAAAATTATGGTGGAGGCATTAATCACACTTAGTTTAGTATATCTAACCAGGTTCATGAAAGAGGAGAAGTGCGACATCTTCTCTTGGTCAAAGCGAGCTGGAGCACCTACATAGCACATGGAGTAGAAGTCTGACACAGCACCTATATAAGGGGTTAGTTGCCTTTCTAGAAGTTTCAAAGCAAAATGCCCCACATAAGTGTTTCATTTGGATTTAAACACTAGAATGCCCAGCAGCCGGTTCGACAACAGCGGTAATTCGTAGGTAAAGTGCACTTCAGTCTACAGTTTTTGAATAAAGCTGGTTAAGAGCACAGCCAGAAGACTGAACACATAACTTTCGTCCAGCAATTTCAGACCTTAAACCACTACTGGGTATGAAAAGCTTAGCTGCATATGAAGTTAGGGAAGACTGGAATTTTAAAAAGAATGAAGTCTCTACTTTGCACTGATGCCGTATTGTGTTTAAAGCATTTACGTAAATATAAGAATTGCTCCCAAACTGTAAAATTTGTTAAGAAACTGAAGAAGCTTGCAGAAATGATAGGAATAACAATTCAATGATAGGAGAAACTCCTTAGAAAGCTAGATGCAAATTGTGTGCCCTTCGAATTAACGTATTGTGATTTTCTATGTAATTTTGCAACATTTCAACACTTAATTAATTCATCAAATTGTTTTAACTATACTTACAATGCTTCTTTATAATTTCTTATCTGAAGTTTTCGACACGATTTTTTAAATCAATATTTATAAAACATTAACAGGTATTTTCTAAAAATTTCATTTTCGCCTAAAAGTAAGAAACCAAAGAAAGCATCTTAAAAGAGTTTTCCAGTAAAATTGTTTCCACTGAATATTTCTTTTTCAATTGGATTAAATATTTTGCTATTGAATTGAAGTAAATATGAATCTATGAAAAAAATATGTCAGGAAGTTTATTTAATACTTAATTGTTTCAAAGTGTATTGTAATTTTATCCATCGGAAAAAATACATTTATTGTATTATAAAGAAATATTGGTATAATACAACGTACGTCATTTTTCAAAATCGATTACAATAATTATATTTTCTTCCTCTTCCAGTTATTCTACTGCTTTATATACATTTTTCCTTCCTTCTTTTAAGCAAAGGATTATGCCAAATATAAAGCGTTATTTAAAAATAACATTGAACTGAAAGAGCGAATACATTCAAGTCTTGTTTAGGAGATACAAGAGTCCTATTTTGAGACATACCTCGTAGATTTGAACCGTGGCCAGATGACGAGAAAGATACGCTACAATATTTCAAGATAAACCAACGTGAGGGCAGCCAACCCTCGACCTCAGAATTAACTCACACCACATCCACATATACGGCAGTGCCTCGATGGATTCAGATCTCTAATCTCGGAGATATCAATCACCAGGATGAAGCTGTCTGCAACTTCATAGAAAGAAACTTGCAAAGATCGTTTTTGGCGCACACATTAATAATTGATTTCGCATATTTTGAATCTCTTTATCGTCAGAAAATATCTTTCTCTTTAAATACAATTTCAGCTGCATGAAGAGTTATTAACAGGAAGAATATAGTCCTGAATTATTCAGAATGAAATATTCATGATTGAATATTTCAGAATTCTTGAATGATTTGTGAAGTTGTTGAACAATAAACTTATTAATGTTTAAATCTTGCTCCAGAACATTTCTTTTAAGTAATAATCTTCTGATGATTTTGTGAAACTAGGTATTATTTGCTTCAGCTTTACCCATTTTACTCTTCGAAAAGACTAAGTACAAGTCACTATTAATCCTTCTCAAACATTCTTACAGATATTTTTAAATTATTTTCTTTGGAATCTTTCTCAATGAATTCCGACACAATAGCTTATTCTGGACACTCGAACTCGTTTATCTGTCATGGAGCAATCTTTAGAATGTGGTTTCTACTGGAATATTTTTACTTGAGCAAATCATACTCTAATATTTTATATAGAAATCTAGCATTGTCGGATGCTAACTTTGTCTCTGATAAAAATGGATGTTTTACATTTCTCTGTGAGTTTTCACACCTATAGTTTTGATTTAATCACAAAATCCTTAGCATTAATAAGCTACTGATGAATTTTTATCTGTAAAAGAAACGCCAGATAATAAAAATACACTCAAAATAAAGTAGCAGATCTTATTTTCTAAGTTTCACATTGAATGCAACCCATTATGCTTGAAAATTTCTCTCTCCTTTGTTTTGATAGGAAATAATCTGTAAGCAAGCTGTTTTACTTAGCACCAATCATTATTTTCTATTCAAAATTATACTTCGACTCAAATGGAATTTTCATATGAATGTAAAAATTTCAATAGAATAAAATAACAGACTTTGTATATTTATGTTGTTTACACCATAACACTTCGTAGTCCAGATGAGTAGAGCTATATAAATTCAGACAGAGGACTTATTAGAATATGGAAGTGTAAAACTAAAGGTAAGCTTGTTTCGGAAATTTCAGCAACTATGAATCACTCGAAGACATATTTATTTGTCCAGTTTTATTTAGTAAAACAAGTAGAAAACGAAACAGAGATCTAGGAGGCCATGTGTGGCAAAGAAGGTCGATGATCGGAGGATCCAAAGTAGCAAACAATTGTCTATTTCCGAAGTTCAGAGGTTATAGAGAATGTGGGTTTCAAAGGATACGATACGTAGACGCAGCCTACAAACGTGTGGCGTGGTTCATTTTGCAAATTGAGAAGACAACCAGTTCCGAAACCACACCATAAATTCCAAAGAATGCTGTAGTCCCGAAACCATATGTTACATGGGTCCAGGTGGCGTTCAGTAACATTTAACAATAAGAAAAATGGGATATAGATTAGCCAGAATATGAACATCATACTGACATGACCTACTTAAAGAATGTTGGTGTTTTGTAGTCATTCATAAGGTGGTAGACCGATGACGGTTTGTGCCCAAATTTGCTACAATTACAAGTGTCTCTGAGCTTTGCAAGTGGTTGCCAAACAACACAATATTACACTTAGACATTCGAGGATAAAATTCCATCGTTTGCCGAACTTCGAGTGTTCTCTCAATGGGAATTTCAGAAAACAATGCTTCAGTTCACACTGCAAGCATTTCATTCTCAAAATATAATGGAATTCGATTGACCAGCATGTTGTTCCGTTCTTAACCCAATTTAGAATCTTTAGGACATCGTGTGCTGTAAAGTATATATACGGATACAATATTCTTCTGTAAAGGAACTGAAGAAGTTAATAGAAATGTGTTGTAAGAATTCAACCAAAACCACACAGTAATATATAATTTCTGCGATGGACACTTATATTTATAAACTAGTTAACAAGAATGAAAAAACAATCAGATTTCAGATAATATTGTTTTAGTTTATTTTTCATTAAATAAATATTTGTCTAATCATGTGATCACATGATGACAATCATGTGATAGCGTTAATTATATTGTAGTAAAAAAAACCAGCAACAAGCACAATTGAATTTTTGTTGTGTTAACTATTGTATATGTTTATCACATAACACTGAACTAGTGTTAAGAAAATTAATTAAATATTTTTCAAAACCTATGTAAACTTTTTAATTTTCTAAATTTTCACGTCGCCCTGCATTACACGGAAAATTTCTTGAAAAAAGTATTAAAAACCTTAATTGAATACTGTTTTATAAATGCTCTCAAATAAAATTCAGACCATACAGTACACAGATTCTAGATATTCGATTTTTTTGTGTAGTTATCTGTGTTTTAAGAAAAGAACAAATGATAATCATAGAGACGATTAAAAGTTTCCATAAAAATTTTCATAGTCTTATATCTATTATTAACACTTTTTATTTTTTAATAACAGATATAAGGAAAAAATACATCAACTTTAGAAGAAACACAATTATTAGGAAAATATTTAAACATTGCTTTTGGTTAAAATTCAATTATAAATTGTAATTTAAAACACGCAAAATAAAAAAATGAATCCTTTTTAAACTTAGCTTTCGACTTTTTAATTTCAATACTTTTATATATTTCAGCGATTTAATTTACTTTATTCCAAATTAGGGCTAAAACTACAACTTTTACGAGAGCATTGCAAGGAAAAGATAATTGTTTGTTCTTCTCACTTTCATTGAGAAATTAATATCCGTCTCTCGGCATCATTTTTTACGTAATTGCCTTTAATAGATTGATTTCCAGGTATTTGAGTAGATGATCTACAGGAAATAAAAGAAATCTCTTGGCCAGCAGGAAGAACTTCCTTCCAAAAAGAAGGAACTCAAACATCCAGTAAACAGAGGAAATTTATTTTTACAAATATCAATGTATACGCAATGAAAATGTTTCATTCAATGAAATAAAGAGAGGAAATATATCTTAATGAAACAGTTTTTCTAGAACTTCATGAGGAAGATTTTATTTTCTTTTTGAAAGGAAATTAAATTTGATTCTATATGAAAAAAATCACTTGGCATTAAGTATCTGGAGTATTATTCTTTAGAAAAAATTATCGAATCTCATATTCGGACAATTCTCAACAATACAATGCATTATAAATACAATATAGAATGAATACGGACGATTCAATACCATTTCGGATTTTAATAACTTCATCTTTGAATTAGTTTTCAGATTTACAAGCAAGAGTAACTCGTTGTAATGCAATACATTTGTATTATTACATCCGATAAAGATAGTGTTTTTTCCCTTTGAAAAATCTAAAAGGATTTTAACAAGAGCTTTCATAAACAGTTCTATTTCTAGAAAATAGATCTGGCAATATTTCAAATAATGAGCAAATACTAATTAAATGGATACTCTTAATTTGTGAATGTTTTATTGTATGATCTTCATTTTCCTCTCAATTTCTTTAAAATTATGGGTTAATTCCTTAGATAATTACTTCTTAAAAGAGTTCGGAAAAATATATAAAGTATAGTATTTAAGAGTTATGTAATTATAAAGCCTTGTACCCTTATGATTTTCATATTCATTGAACAATTGCTCATTATTTTTAGAGGGCTATAGCAAATACCTTAGACAAAATAGGCCATAATAAATATGGCTTAAATTTCGCATCTAAAAATTCATTTAAAAATCTTTTTTATATCAAAATGCAATAAAGATACTCGGATTTTAATCTAGTTAGGTATCTATTGTTATAATTAGGCATTACTTAAGGAAATAAAAAATTAAAGCATTATTATTTATTGAAAATGAAATAAAACATAATACATAATGGGTTCTAGTTTACTGATTTCCAAATTCACTGAAATCATTATTGCTTAAATCATTTTTAACTTAAATCATTATACTTTATATAGAAACAAAAGATATAAATTTTTATCACTAAACATTACTAAATTACAATGCTTAATATATTTCGTTGAAACATTTTTTCTTATATCAAAATTTAAAACAATTATTTTGATAAAAAATGCAGATTTTCAATGCCTTTGGCAAATATAAAAAACATATTTATCCATTGAATTTCCTACCTAAATGACATCTATATGGGACAAAATTTCGAAAAGGATAAATTTCTCTTCATATAAGAACATATAATATATATATATATAGCACTTATATAAAAAAAACTATTTTATTTTCCCATTACAGGCGATTTAAATTCAAATACCGAATTTTGATGCAGTAGATATAAAAACAATTATTCATTAAAACTTGCCGTTTTTTGAACATCAATTGTAAATACAAAGTGAAGCGTATTTTTTCTTTGAATGCTGTACCTAGGTGACATTCACCTGTGACCTATTTTCGAAAAGGTTAAATTTCTGTCTGTATAAAAACATCTTTGAATCATTCACCTTTTCCGGAGATTTGCTACAATCTCGCTACGAAGTCTGCCATTAATATGTTTCCAATAATTCCTCTTGAAAGGAATTCCGATGACATTCACCACAAGTTTTCTAGAAAAAGAGGGAATCCTCTACATTTTCATTTAGAACGTTGCCACAGAAACTTCGCTAAAAGAACGGGATCAAGATTCTTGCGCCGGTTTTCAGATTTAACTCGAATTCACTTTTGAATTTATATTTTTTTTTCTCTCATATATTTCTGTACACTGTATTCTGTGATAAATAACTTAATTCAAGATTTGAAACAAAATGAATTTTTCAGACTTTTTCCCCTTTAACTGTGGAATAAAAATATTTCAATTATTCTTCCTACAGCGGTCAATACTGTGACCGTGCTTACTTCAAAATAGATATAACTAATAAAATACAGCAAAATAACTCATAACCGGCAACCATTTAGACAGTAATATCAAAATAACGGCTCTTTTAAGGTATGAATTTAAATCCGAAATTCATGTTTATGAGATTAAAAAATTATGCGGAGAAGAGTGTCCAACTTCGGTGAGAGGCTTGGTAGACAATCCTGCTCTCGTCACACTCTTTCTTGATGTTGACGAATTAATCAAATAAGTACTGGAAAAAGAGAAAGATGATGATAATAAAGGAGAGCATGAAGGTTGAAGACGACACGCAGACCATGAAATTACAGGGAAAGATTACAGACTTTCATAATATTCGGCGAGCAATTTTCATCTATGTCCGCGCATAATGTTATGTAGCTTCATTGTATACACAGTGATTTTTAAAACTTCGGCGTGCGAGAAAATAAGCGTTAGAAGTTATATGTCGAACTGACGAGGCCATTTATTTCCCCCTCAATACGGGATACCTACTCATTTTTGGGTGATAGTATAAGTATCCAAGAATACGCATATTTCTTCAGATTTAAGTTTTAATTAATAGAACAGGAATAAACACATGAAAACATATAATTTATGTGATCTTGTAGTTTTCTGAAGAAACCAGCGGGAGTGGCCTCCCCTACACTTTCTCGTATACTTTTCAAATATTTATCATTTCCCTTCCCCCTGCGTTGATAAAAAGTTCGAACCAACTGTAACCCAGAATGCAATGACTATCAGAAGGTTTTTCATTGTTGATTATAGTGATAGTAAAATATTGAGGTGAAGAATCATATTCAAAAAGATACGTATGTATTAAAACTTCGCAATATTTTTTTTTTTTTTATCAAACTCTAGCAATGTGAGTTCCGTGTGCGGAGAAGAAAACAGAATAGCTTGCGCATGCGCAGAGATTGCTTTCAATACGCAAGTAAAACGAGACGCCCAAAATATTTGCTTCCTTACAAAATCTCGCCGCAGAATTGGTTTTTGGCAAACTGCCAAGTTTCGGAGTATCCCTTCTTTGCACAGGCATTTAAGCATGCACATGGAATTGAACAAGTATGCTATTATACAGACTTACAGACAGTCAGCCCGTTGACGGATTTGGCCCAAAATTTTATACGGACCTACATTCATGACGATAAAACTGTGTACCAAATTTTATCCATCTGGCTTTTCAAGTTTTTGAGTTATAGCGTTCGCATGACCACGAACATACAGACAGACAGACTTCCCGGTGACGGATTTTGTCCAAAAGTTGATAGAAGCCTACAAATTATGTGCAAAGACCACATACCAAATTTCATCCCCGTAGCTCTAATAGTTTTCGAGTTATCGTGTTCACAGACAGACAGACATAATTCCAAAATTGTGTTTTTCGGACTCAGGGAGGTCTAAAACGTGGAGATTCGTCAAAATCTGGAGTTCGAATTTTTTGACGATTACAATACTTTCTCTTTGTATACTTCGTATACGAGAAAGTAAAAAGTTTTGCCTCGGTTTGGCCAGCCATAAAATTTGGTGCTGACTTCAAATAGGATGAAATTCTTGGTAGGATTTCTTCAAGGGATCAAATTCAATTTGCTAATTTGCACTGCTTTAAGAATTATGACTTGCAACTGTGTTTTTTCGATCGCCACAACTTAGCTTCTGACCGACTTGCATATGTGTGTGACGTTTTGCGCTTGTCTCGTCATCGCCGCGTTATCAGGCGCTACCGTCGGATTTTTTTTATCTTTCGCACCTATTATTGAAACTGTTATAGTGGGTTACTCTCTTTCTGAAAACGGGACATTTCGGCGTTTCGAAGCTGTGCCTGGAGACAACGGGATAGGCTACATAAAAACGGGATGTATAGTCTCATTAGTCATAACGCTAGGTAACGCATAATTTTCATCTACTGTTATATATATTAATTTTGAAATCTTGCTTAATTTTGTGTTTCTGTAATATAAAAATACGTGTATGTGTTTCAAGTTTAAATAATCTGTACGATTTTCGATATTATTTATTTGATTTTGTCCTATAAACGGAAAAGTATGTTCAACGAACCTATAATTCTAAAGATGGCATAATAAAATATGAACAGATAAAAGAAACGGTGTTATAAGAGTTTATTACGGACAATCGAATATATGTTTACATATCCAATTTTTCTTAATAACTCTTTTTCCATCATAGGAGAGGTCCAGATTTTACCTGTTAATAGGATACTACAGTATATGTAATGGAAAGAATTCGTTAAAAAGATTCCAGACTTTGATAAATCTTGCTTTTGTTTCTATAAAGGAATTTATAAGAAAATTATTTATTTTTCAGAATTACTGCTAGTCCATGACTTACCTAAAAGATTCTCGTAGCTCATATCACCATCTGCTAAAGACTTATCATGGATAAAACATATTTCTTTAAATTTTTTCACTTATTTCAATATCTAATTCGATTCTTTCTTTTATTTCGTTCTAACTCTTTATACACCGGCAGAAGTTCTAATTTATGCAACCAAAAAATGCAATTCGTTCTCTCCTCTAGACAAACCATTGACCAGCAATGTTTCTGAAGAATAAGTAATTTTTATGATAATTACTAAAAAAGAAAAAAATCTAGATACATAAAGCTTTCTAATCCTTTTTGTGAAATCCTTCTACCCTATATTCTTACAAGGTTGCAATTTTTTTAATTGAGCACGAACTGTGTGTATAGTGATTGTTTTCAGTTTCCTGGGACTCATCCATCATGATATTGATGTAGAACAATATGATGATGCTTGGACAGTTTGGAGTTGACTGAGTTGTTCGTCTTCGTTACTGGACACAGTTTTGAGAAAGTTTCCGTTCATTTAACTACATATAATCATCATAAATTTTAATCATGGACTAACATATGCTTAACATTAACACATTTTGCCTATTTTATGATAATGATGTAACGAAATCACCAATTATGCCATTTCGTATCTTTTGTATATTTCTCATTTTATTCAATATATCCAAAGATCACGGAACCATAAAGTTTCGAGCAAAACACTTCCAAATACGCTAACCAGATAATTACGAAAAAGTTTTTCAATTTATGTAATATCTTCCTTACATACTAAGGGATAAAGAGAATCCATATAATTTGGATAAGAAAAAATTCCATCATCAGATGAAAAAAAAAATGATTCAAAAGACCGAAGTCTTTCTTGCCACAGTTTCTCGCAACGCCATTTTCTTGCAGATAAAATAAAGAAACCACAGATTTAAGCTTATCTATATTCATGTTTTTATTTTTCTATTTTATTTCCGGAACCTTACTGAAATAATCAGGAAAAAATTAATGTCTCGTGTGAAGAAAAAGATTCTCTGTATCCGGGAGAAATGGGTACTGGGTCATTCTCTTTTTCTGATATCGATATGCATGGTTGCCAGCTCCGGCGGAACAAAGAAAAATGTGACACCAACTTTTTGGGGAATGATATTCTAATGCCATTCTTTTTATTCCCCCATGTTATTTTTTTCCAGATAAGCTATTCTTCAGAGCCCTCTGGCTGTCACATGCTGAATATCTAAAAAAGAAAGTGCTCGTTGTAAAATAACGCTTGCTTTGCTTTTGAGGTTCAGCGACCTTACAGAATTATTCTTAAACTCTAAAAGTGTTTTCTTGTAAGTAAGTATAAAATATGTTGCTTCGCTTTCACTTAGACACATCACTTTGAAATAGTTTATAGCATTCGATTAGTTTATCTATGGAGCATGCACGCTTTATTGAAGAAGTATTTTACTGCAAGATTCTAGAAAATTGACTTCAGTTTTATATGTTCTCCCAAAAGAGAGTTTGTGAAGAACCTTTTGCTTACATTCAGACAAACAGATACAAAAAAAAAATGACGGGAGCCTGTCTTTTCTAACAGCCGCTGATGTTAAAGGCGTAGGACTACTTTACTCGCGTGACTCTTTTGTTTCTTGAAGTTTCTCGTAAGTTTTTAAGTTTAATTAAGTTTTTTTGTAACTTCTGTTGCTACCCTTTATATCTAAAATAAGACATTAGTTATATTTTTAACATATGTAGTTACCGAGATATAGAGGATCGCGTCACCAATTCATGAGTATTTTTGCCCAACTTTGCAACTCAGTAATCGCTGAACTACAATTCCGAGTATCAATTTTTTTTGTCTGTAACTTCTGTTGTTACCCTTTATATGTAAAATAAGACATTAGTTATGTTTTTAACATATGTTGTTACCGATATATAGAGGATCTCCCAATTTATGTTATTTGATAATTAATCAAGATTTTGTGTTTAGGAAAGTTTGAAATTGCGTCGTGGAATTTGAAATTGTGAGAAATTATGTTGATTATTTTAAACTTTTTTCCTATGAAGCAGTGTACTTTGTGAAGAAATTTTGTACTCGAATTTGCTGGCGTTCTTCGGAACTGTCAGTGACTCGATATTTGTATGTCCGTAAGGACAGGTCAAATTACTAGTTATTATAACAGGTTTTGCGGCGTTTTGGCGAGTGAATAAATTTCCTTCCTGAGACCCCAATGGGAGGAACGTAGTCCTACGTTACAATTTGACAATAGTTTACACCGACATAAGGGAATTACATATTATTAATAATGCGTTGTTTTTCTTACAATATCTTTTATGAAATAATTGAAATAAATGATTTATTTAATTATACTTAACAATGTAACTATTTTAATATTTATGTTACAGATCATTTACTTTTTTATGCTTAATTTTCGATTGAAAATATTAATTGTTTTACTGCTATTAAAGAAATTGTAACTGTTTATTAATTTATATAGGCTTGTTACACTGTGATAGGCAAAAGTACTGAGTTTATTTTTTTAGAATAATTCAATGGAAATTGTTCAAGATTTAATAAAAAAACCTCTACTGGTTATGCCTTGTTAAGAACAAGCAATTAAAATTTCATTTTCCTTTTTTAAAATCTTTGATCGGCATTCAGGCTACCTGTTAGATTGCAAATATTGCATCAACATCATTTTTCGGTTTTGTCAGTATTTTTAATTAATTTAATTCTTCGCCACTAAAGTTTCTTTCTTCTCTTGTGGCAACTTTGGCAAATTTTGAAATTCAAACGATAATTTTAGCCGTTTCATTTAATTTCTAAATTTTACTTAATTATTTACTTTGTTTTCGATTTAATTATTATTTGCCTTAACTTTTGTTGTTGTTTCCATTAAGGTTTCAACTTTATTAATTTTTTAATTCAAATTTTGCAACGGGAATATTTCTTCGCCATCTTGGTTCGCGTAGGTTTTTGGTGTTATGAGGCTTTGGCGTCTGGCTTTGGAAGCGTTTTCCGTTACGATTTGAACTTTCTTTTGTGCGCTTCTCTGAACGAGTGAAGGTATTGGCAGCTGCAGGTCCCAGGGCCTTTTTAAGGCTTCTGGGGACCTTTAGGCCTTCAGAGAGTCAATCATTTTTATATATATTTTATTTCCGTTGGAGCAAAATGATGAAAGTGTTGTATTCTTCAACAAGTTTTTTTCGTGTGATGATGTGATTTTTTTGATTCTGAAAATTTGAAATCTTCTAGATTCTGCGAATTTAAAATCTTCATGAAGTGAATGGTGTCATCGAAAGAAAAAGTTTTTTTTTCTTTTCATCTTTCTTGAAGAAGATTGTGACAGCTTTTGGTGCTAAAATTTTCAATATACATTTCAGTAGCTAGAGTGCACTGAATTTTCAAGCCCTGCACTAAAGATGATCAGGGTACAAAATTCTTCAATAGCCTGCTCTGTAAAAATTTGCGTTAACAGTGTGTTGATGGAAATGTGCAAGGAAACTTGTTAGTGTACCAATAATGCGACTGAATTACCTCAAGGCTGATAACGTGATTTTTGATATCACAAATTCTCCGAATTTTTCATACAGCGTGTGTTTTAGTTAGTTTTTTTTTTTACAAGCGAAACAAAGACTGTGATGTGCTTTGTAAATGTACCACCATTTCTGCAGAATCAAGATGTTTCTTAAATTTGTTATTTCTACCTAATATCCTCATTAGTATATATTTTTTTTGAGCCTGCAGTGCGTTGTATTATGTGTAGCTACATATTTTTATTTTGGTTATTACATTTTTTTTAAAAGGTGCATCATCTTGTATATGTATAACTTGTGGCAGTGTTAAAGTAATTTAATTTAAACTATTCTAAAATAAAAAAGATTTAAATTCATAGATTTTGATTCTGTTTTAATTTCTCTGATTTGTTTTTACAACTAGTATTGTACTACCACTATATGCAAATTGACTTTTAATAGTAGCTAGGGTTTTCAGGTCAGCAAAGGTAGGTGAATTATTTCAATATAGCTTGAAATGATTATTATTGTGTTATATGATTTAGTACCCAGAATTAATTAATTGTTCAATATATATTTTAATTTAAACTTTATTTTGGGCATCTACCTTGCTTTAACGATTTAATATAACCTAGCTACCTCTTTCAATATATTTAGTGCCCCCAACATTTGACGTCCCAACATTTGTAACACTACCCAAAGAAAAGCATCGTTAAAAGTTGAACATAAAGTATATAACCATTTAACAGAAGAAAATGAAATTGATATAGATTCTTGAAAAATTTAACAAAAAGTAATTGCCATAATAAAAGATTTATTATCACGATATTTACAATTAAAACTTTAAGCGTATCTGTCACTACAGACGTTATACAGAGCACAGTGGAACCTCGTTTAACGAGCACCTCTCATAATGAATGATTCGCATAACGAATGAAACGAATTGTACAAAAATGACTCACATGTTCTAATCCCCTTACTGCCACAATACTATAAATAAAGTCAAACTGAAACTGAAATCGGGTAGTAACTAAACTAACTTCATTGGATATTTGAGAGCATATTAAAAGCTACGAAGTAAAAACGGAATTTAAGTGCATACCACGAAATAACAGCGGAAGTAAGAAGTCTACCTTGACCAAAAAAGCATTATTTTCTTAGCTTTAACAGAGGTAAAAACAAGTGAATAAAGGTCTAGATTAAACAATATATTAGTTTGAATTTTATTTTATAACAATACAAGCATTGTTGCAATTTGAGTTTAAAATGAATTTTGAAACGATAATTGCAGTTAGAGAAAAATTGTTCAATAATTAAATTGGTAACATTAAAAAGATAATTGTTTGCTCTTTAAGGTGATGTAAAAATAATTTTCGTACCTTAAGTATTTCGGAAGTTATTGGTGAAAAACGACTAAAAATAGCTTAATTTTTGTTATTTAATTAAATAAATAAAAATTTAATTAGAATTTTTAAGATAATTTTTACAGCGTTAGCTCCCTCTTGTGATAGTCCATCACTGTGCCAAATTTAGTCTTCATGGACGTGCATGAAGTGTCGAAAAACGAACAAACACACACACACACTTACTTCCTCTTTTATATATATACTAGCTACGTGACCCGGCGTTGCACGGGCTATCTCGAATAATGCGTCATTCCTTGACGGAGAGAAAAAGTGAGGTCATGTGACACAGGCCCAACATTCTCTCCTAAATAAATAAGGAGAAAAGAGCGGTTCAATCATTCCGTCTGCGTAAAGGGTTCAAAATTTTTTTTTAAAAATTGCAAAAATAATCTTTATTTTGTAAAATTACGATTCCGGAATTATTTTTTGTCTGACTTTAGTACGGAAGGAATGAGATAACCCAGCGTTGATCGGAATCCGTATTTTTCCATATGCTCGCCTCTAGTTTATATACACATGAAGCAAGATGCACTGAGTACATGAAATCTAAAAGTGAAACCTCTTAGAAAACAATAGTTTTAGTAAAAACCCTATATGAGCGATTTAATTTTCCCTGTTTCTTTATATCAATTATCAAAACCCACACAAAACTCTATCCACATTGACTTGTTGCGTTGTTCAGGTTTCCATATTGCAACAATACATTTTTTTTTATTTCTGTCAGCATCACTTTTTTATTGTTGATGTAACAATGTTCTTTAAAGTAAGCGACTTCAACAATAAAATAAATTTTGAATTGCGCTGTAACAATGAAAAGTATTGTTATAAAGTATCCGAAACAATAAAAAGTATTGTTGTAAATTAGTTTTTAATTAATATCTTTTTCACTAATTAAAATTTCGATATTTAAATGGCCGAAATGGATTCCTTGAATTATTCCCCAACTTTTGGTACTTTCCGCGCGCTTCTCCGTTCGGCGGTTCGTGAGAAGATAGAAGGACATACATACATACGTTTGTTTACCTTCGAATTTTAATAGGATAGATACACTGTAAAAAAAATCCCGTAAAATTTACGTTTTAAACTCGCAGCTGGGTTGGTTGTGCAAAACCGTAAAAGTAACGAAGTAAATCCGTAGGCACAACGGTTTTTTTTATCATACAGGAACAAGTTTTTCCCGTGAAAGTTAGGAAGTAAATCCGTAGTCACAACGGTTTTTAACCGTAGGAAATCAAGTTTTCTCCGTAAAAATTAAGTCATCGAAGTAAGTGACGTCATCGACTGAGTTGAGTTGTTTTTCTCCCTCTGTTCGAGTTGAGTTGAAATGTGCTGATGTGTATTATCAATTAGGTATATTAATTAATCAAGGCTTAATTATTAATTTCAATTAGTTTAATTAATGTAATTTTTAATTGAACTTACTTGGACGA
Organism: Araneus ventricosus; assembly: GCA_013235015.1. Lineage (NCBI taxonomy): Eukaryota > Metazoa > Arthropoda > Arachnida > Araneae > Araneidae > Araneus > Araneus ventricosus. Next base: position 13,638 of record BGPR01001348.1, on the reverse strand, counting down.
TTTCGATGCAAGATGGTGACAAAACTTCTAACTCCTCTGAGCCGGGGATCGAAACCGCGTTCTTAGAAATAAAAGGAAGTCGCTCTAACCACTAGACCACCGGAGACTTCATAAAAGGAAGTAAAAATAATCTATTTGAGTTTTAAAGTCACTATAGCTCTAGTGGCGCCACCTAGTGGTGTAAATATCAACTATTGCCAGAACACGCGTTTTAAGGTTAGCTTTCATGAGTGACAACAGGTTACTGCAACATGTGTAAACAACAGCGGAGATGGAACCCTATTAAAAACATGAAATGAATGCAATAAAATTACATTTAAGAAAAGGGAAAGTTATCGTACGGAAAGCAATACCATATCACGAAAAATAGAATTTGAACTGACGGTTTTAAACCGTTTATGGCTGGAGCGGAAAACGGTGGAACACCGTTTTGTTAACAAAACAGCTTTAAACCGTCAAATATACGGAAAAAGTCCGGGAAAAAAACGGATATTTTTAACAGTGTAGATTGAATAAAAGAAAATACAAATAATTTTTTCTTAACAAAATTGCTTTCTGTATTTTAACTGAACACATTTCTATTATTTTTTAATAACATTAGTTTTCCTTTCGGTAAATAATTTCAATAAGTCTCAATAAATATTTCGCAAAAATACCGACTTAAGTACAGTAGAATTCGAACTAATTGGGGCTGTTCGGATTCCGGAGAATTCGGATTATCCGGCAAATTCGGTCAAATGCTCCAAATGCAGTAGAGTATTGACACTCTGTGCTCCGTGAAGGCGTACGGAAAGAGCACGTGACAATTCGCATGATACAGTGGCAAACAAGTTGAGGGTAAAAAGAAGATATCTTATTTTGTTTGTACTAATTAAGATGATGTATTCATTCTTAAAGACCAATTCGAATACTCCTTTTAAGTAAGGAATAAGCATTAGCTTTATTTCTGATTCGTAATTGTTGTTTTCCCTTCATTTTCCAATAAAAAATTGCACAAAATTAAAAAATTAATATAGAAAAATGATTTTCGGAGTTTCCGAAATTTTGGATTCCTGGGGTTCGAATTTCCGTTGTTCCACGTTCTTTCTTGAAGACTGAAATCACATTTATCCAAATGTCGTCTGCGTGCAAAATAAAATATTTACGTTATTCCATCAAATTTTGCCGACTGATAGTCAAAATGCCGACTCGAGATAAAATAGGGGTCGCACCCCTCCCCCCCTTCGCCACGTCCCTAATAGATGGGACTAAACTAAAACTATGCCAAGTGTGTTAGTTTCGCATGCAAATGTTTCGTGACACCGCGGAGCGAATTGACCATATTATTATAATGAGGTTTAAATATATATATTTCATATCCTTTATTTCATCAAATACAAATAACAAATCAGCATGAATGTGATGTTCGGAAAGCGGTATTTTTAACAGATAGAATGTTGTGACACGAAATCTTGCGGCTTCTTTTCCTCTTGCATAAAAATTTGCTAAACTTTCTACTCTATGTTTGTTTAAATCAGGGGTGTAATGGAGCCGGAATGCCATTCGGACACTGCTTTTTTTAAAAGAGAAATAAATAATAAAAATATTATCTCCTTCAAACAGCGCGATCTTCTTATCCTCGAAAGTAGGATTGTTATTTTAAATTAAGCCACTTGCAAGCGGTCATGGGAAAGAGTGTTGAAAATAAAGAGGGCCAGATGAACCTCATAATATATCCGGCAAGAATTAGGTTAACAACAGTATATGCTCCATCACCTCTTCGGTTCCGACCTGAGAGATTGGTTTAGTTTAGTTATACACTGTAAAAAAAATCCCGTAAAATTTACGGTTTTAAACTGGCAGCTGGGTTGGTTGTGCAAAACCGTAAAAGTTACGAAGTAAATCCGTAGGCAAAACGGTTTTTTACCATACAGGAACATGTTTTTCCCGTAAAAGTTACGAAGCAAATCCGTAGTAACAACGGTTTTTTACCGTTTGAAATCAAGTTTTCTCTGTAAAAATTAAGCCATCGAAGTAAGTGACGTCATCGACTGAGTTGAGTTGTTTTTCTCCTTCTGTTCGAGTTGAGTTGAAATGTGCATTATCAATTAGGAATATTAATTAATCAAGTCTTAATTATTAATTTCAATTTGTTTATTTAATATAATTTTTAATTGAACTTACTTGGACGATTTCGATGCAAGATGGTGACAAAACTTCTAACTCCTCCGAGCCGGGGATCGAAACCGCGTTCATAGAAATAAAAGGCAGTCGCTCTAACCACTAGACCACCGGAGACTTCATAAAATAAAGAAAGAATAATCTATTTGAGTTTTAAAGTCACTATAGCTCTAGTGGCGCCACCTAGTGGTGTAAAAATCAACTATTACCAGAACACGTGTTTTAAGGTTACGGAGATGGAACCCTATTAAAAACATGAAATGAATGCAATAAAATTACAGTTAAGAAAAGGGAAAGTTATCGTACGGAAAGCAATAACGCATGACGAAAAATAGAATTTGAACTGACGGTTTTAAACCGTTTATGTCTGGAGCGAAAAACGGTGAAAAACCGTTTTGTCAACAAAACAGCTTTAAACCGTCAAATATACGGGAAAATTCCGGGAAAAAAACGGATATTTTTTACAGTGTAATAACGTCCCGTTTGGAATCAACACGAGGTCTATTTTGCGACCGACCTCTTAATTTTCAACCGCTGTCACATGACACCTGAGCTGGCATCCCCTTTCCAAACTTCTGCACTATACCAGCGGGAAGACGTTTGATCCACTACGTATGAATTAACATGCAACAGGTCCACATTTCTATATTGCTTGTACAAGCAATAATTTTACGTTGAAATTACATTGACGCTACATTATTACCTAATGTTATATTAGTGGCCGCGTTGGCGTGGTAGTAAGGTCCAGTTGCCGCGACTAGGTGGCCAAAGGGGGACAGAGCAAAAAATTTAGGGAGACCTAAAAGAACTCGGCAGTATAGTAGGGGTAGACTACATAATTTAAAAATTTGGTTGTTTTGCTAATTTTCTAGAAAATTATTGATTTTTTTGTAAATCCTAGTTTTAAGAAGCTAAAATGAAATAAAAAATTAGCTTTTCCCCTTACAAAGTGGGTGGGTAGGCCCCACCCCAAGTCGCCACTGTCACCAGTGGCGGCGGCGGTTGATTTCCGTCGAAGAACCGCCGTGTACGCGGGCCTTGTGCACGTTAAATCCGCCGGAACCAAACTTCCTCCCACTGATGTACAGAAGTTTGGAGTCAGAAGTCTTCGTCATCTGACCACGGTACAAAATTGCAAGATCCTTCTCAAAATAGCCGTCATGTTGCTGCGAAACTATTTATTATTTCACGATTCCAATCCCTATATAAAATAACTATACATTTTAAATATAAAAAATATTTTATTTTGAAGTGATCCCCTACCTACTCTCCCTATCAATCCCTCCAATCTGTCCACCCTCCCCAACAACACCGCCTAGATCAGATTCCGGCACTGCTTAATTTACGACTACATCACTGGTTGAAATGAGTGTGAGATGTAGTGGTTGCAGTTGAAAACTACACTGTTATTGATGTTTTGGTGCTTTTACCCATTTGGCATACGCGGTGTATTTTTAGTTTCTGATGAACAAAGAGAAAGTATTGTAATCGCTAAAAGAATTCGAACTTGAGTTTTCATTGTAGCACCACGAGTTCGAGAAAACCATGTGCAGAATTACGTCTATCTATGGGCACATTAGCTCAGAAACTCATTAAGCTAGATGGATGAAATTTAGTATGAGATCTTTGCATCAAAATGTTAGATTTGTGTCTAATTTCGGAATAAGTCTGTTAAAGGTAGACTATCTATTTATTTTTTGTAACTGCATAATCGAACGCTGTAACTCAAAAACACAACAAGAAAGATAAATGAAATTTGTGATCTTTTTTGAAATTTTTGACTATTTATATCAAATTTTAGATTCAATCGGTCCGAAATTAATCATAAATTCTCTTCCTACACCACGAAACTAAACAAAAAACAGTGTATACGAGAATGTCAAAGAAAGAACTAGAAGTGTTTATGTAACGAAATCAAATTGCTGAAAATAATATTTTCGAACAAGCCAAGATTCACTCCTTTCCACTTCTAAACCGATGAATTCAAAATTATGCATTTGTTATTATTTCATTATTTGTGAAAATGTCATTTTCAATAATGCGCAGACGCGGAGTAATCGAAATATGTTTTATTCGGAAAAGAAAACAGAACACAATTTATTTGAACAGAACACAAACACAAGACCCATAAAAGAAGTTGGAGGGAGTAGGCGGTGAAGTCGACTTTTATGTGTATCCCTCAATTCAAGAATTTGATCTCAATTTTTTTTCCTCAGTTGGAGACAGAGTGGCTTTTTAGCAAGCAGAGACTCAAACATCTCCTCTTCTAAACCTAAACAAAACCTAAATTATGAAAACAGGACTAAAGACCCATATGAATATCAACAGAAATGGGCGACTAATAAAATTAAGCATAATATGATTGCCTCTAATTTTCAGGCTGTTAAGAAATTTTAGAGAACTACTTTAAAAAAGAATTATGTGTTTCAAAGATTTTTCCTCTTGAAATAGGTAGTAGTTTTGTTTTTTTGCTATTTTTTTGGGTTGAATGATTTAGTAAGTGCATACTTGAAACACACACTAGGCTAATCTAAGTTGGATTTTGAACAGGTGCACAAAAATGGAAAGTTTCTGCTCAAAATGGAGAAATAGATTGCCTTTTTGAAGCAAAATTTTGCCTCTAATGTTCTTTAAGATAGAGGTATGAAAAATATGAATATAAAATGTCAAGAAATTTTGTTCATTTCAAAACAGATGAAGCCTTTGTTAAATTTGTAAAAATGGTTTTGTTTTCTTAATAAAAAGAATAATCTTAAGAAAATATTCAAAGTAAATACCTATAAATTCATTAGAAAGAACTCAGAAATATCTTAAAGGATAAGTGTTCCTTTTCGATGAATTACTTCTCATTTATTTATTAACTCTAAGTGTTTCATTTATAATCTAGTTGCGCTATATTTTTTTGCAAGGACCATCTGCTATTTTCTCATAAGCATTTGGAGCACCGCATTTAACAAGATAGTGACAGGATCAGGATATTTGGATGCAGTCAAACAATTTGGGGACTTTATGAATTTTGGGTTATTTTTTTTGCAAGCTGTATCTTAATGTGCGTGCAAATATCAACTCTTTCAAAGCAAATATAGCTTCTAATATAATAATTATTTTAGAAAATATAACATTAATTTATTTTCAATAATGTTTTGCGAAAACGAGTAAATCTCAAAATTGTTATTTTGAAGATGATCCACACTGGAGAACTAAATCGATATGGGAAAAAAAAAGCCAACAGAAGATGGGAAGGGTAGCTATTGTCTTAAAACACTGGATTCAATTCTTTTTCTTCTAAACTAGCAATACAAGGAATTAGTTTTCAGAGAACCTTCACTCTGTTTGTTTGAAGTATATTTTCATATTTTCTAAATCATATTTCCTAATTTGCTTTCAGAAATCACAGCGTGTCTTGGTGCCAGTAACAGCTCAGTAACTCGAAACCAGAAGTGCATCAAAGATATTTAAAAATTGCCTTTTACTTCTATGTAACCAATATTTTGCATTAAATGTCCAGATTTAATATTTGTTGAAGTTTTACAGCAGATGCTAATGTGAATTTACTCTGCTTCATTCGGTTTGAGGAGAATTAAATACAGCAGCAAAGCCATCTTGAACATTTCAAAAGATGCTTGATGGGATTCAGATACAGAGATTATTGCTAACATTTCATTTGTAAAAAACTGTGTGCCATAAAGATACTCCTCGAGGCTACTCCCTATACGACCTAGTTATTGTTTAATAGGATAAAACTATCACTTGTTGTGATAAAGCTAAAATATTTATAAGTTTGAAAACTAGTTGATAAAACTTATCATAAGTGTGCACATTTCTTGCTTGACTTAAATATCCGTTTGGATGTAACACTACACCCTGTGAAAACCTCGGTCAATTTAGCTAAGAGCATCTTAAGGATGTATGTAATAAACCGCATCATACATGAAAGACATGGTAGTCTACCGCTTCACCACACAAATACTGCCTCCTCCATATCAGTTTTGCAAATGTTTGAAAACTGGTCATCTCCAAATGAGTAACATCCGATTTTGCTGATTCGACAAGGAAAAAAACAACCATGTTGTTGTGTCCACCTCTAATGCAACCATCTGTGTTGTGGAGCAAATAGCATACAAATGATTGTTTTAGACCAGGTGCAAGACCACATTACCAAAGCCTTATGTGCGCTTGATATTCAAACTTGTATTTCAAAGCTATTTCCTCACTAATGGACATCTGTGTCAAATTTTTGTTATTCAAACTAGTGATATATCCTATACACTGCCAACACACACAAGGGCGGATCCTAGGGAGGGGGCTTTGGGGGCTCAACCCTCCCCTTCGGTTCTTAAATCATAGAATGTATAGAATGCTATGTATTGAATTTTTTTTAACCTTTCTTATCTAGATTTTCCAGAAAAGAAATGACATTATAGTATCAGGTCAGACATAAGTGAGTATTTATAGGGATGGAAGAGAGTAGAACCGCCCTCCTCTTCACTTCTGCCAGAACGACGACGATATATAGTGAATATTTATTGTAACGTCAGACTAAAGGAATAACCGTTTTACTATCAAAAATATAATTTTATTTCGCTATTTACAAAGAAGTCGTCCTGAAAATGTGAAGAACTGAACTTTCAAGATTGAAACCTAAATAATTTACAATTGTTCACGTTGCGTGCGCAATCAGCGCCTCAAGAAACAGTACATCAAAAGCACTGGTAAAGCAGTAATTAGTTCAGTGTTTTAAATACAAGACTAGAGACTGAAAACAGTTCGTTGCACTGTTAAATTCAAGGGTGGATCAAGGAGGGCTTTGGGGGCTCACTCCCCTCTTCGGGTCTAAATCGTAGACTGCCCAGAATGCTATGTAGTGATTTTTTAAAAACTTTTCTTATCTAGACTTTCTAGAAGAGAAATGACATTATAGTAGCAGGTCAGACCCAAATGCGGGAACGGAAGGAACCCCTTCCAGAATGGCGGACAGATTGACATGTTGTGTGTTTTTCTTTATTTATTTTTCGCTGTTCTTTCAGTTGTGGCTAACGATAGTTCAAGGAACAAGATGTTTGTGCTGGGCTTTCGGGGGCACTTACTGATTCCTGCAGTGTAAGACAGTAAGACTACAGTGTACTGTACAAGAAGTGTATCAGTATGCAAGTACTGCATACTGATACACTTCTGATACATAACAGTGCGGCGATCATATTATAACGACGATTGCTGAGACAGTTGCCAGGAGGGAAAGGAAACTTCCTGTTAAGAAAATAAAGCACTATTTTTTAAACTTGAATCTTCAAATTGTCATAATAAACTGTAAAAAAGTTATAAATATGCCAAATATCCATGCGAGGATGCAAGCTTAAAATATATCAATTTGTGGAAAAACATTCATCATCTAAATTGTCTTAGAGAGCAACTGAAATTTAGTTGCAATGTCGATATTTTTCTGAATCGTTAGTGTTCACCTGGAATTTTTATATAAGCTGCCCTATATATCTGACTTCGAAATTATGAAAAAAATTATAGAATGTTTCGCACATGAGCAGTTAAAAATTATTTAGTACAAATATATATATTTCCTTGAATATTCAAAGTATTTACTCTTAATATTAATATAATGTTCCGCTAATACACTGAAGTGCCAAAAGTCAAGGTATACCTCCTAATATTGTGTAGGATCTACTCTTGCCGGCGAAGCGCAGTAACTCAACGTAGCACTGACTCAACTTGTGGGAAGTACATTCTTCGGAACTCATATTTTAGAATTGAGATTTAGTCACGAAGGGACCGAATAGAATGTGATGAAGAAGAAAATGATTTGGGCTCACCTCGTTCCACAGAAAGTTTATAATTATTTGAAACTTTCGAATCTTCGAATAGTTTTATTGAATTTTATAAAGATTGAATATGCTGAATTCCGTACATATTTATAAATAAATACGTGATTTAAATTGCACTTCAACGATTACTATTTCAAAGTTCAAGTTTAAATAATATCAGTTTCCGTAAAAACCCTCATCATTTTGTTTCTTTTAGCGAATTTCCTTCGACTCGCTGCAATGCCGATATTTTTCTAAATTTTAATGCATTCGAATTTTTATATAAGCTGCCTTATGTGCCGGCTACCAAATTATAGAAGAAAAATTATAATATGTTTTGCACATGCGTAAAAAAATTATTTACTACAAATGCTCGCATTTTCACTAATATTCAAAGTTTTAATTACGAATTTTAATGCAATGCTTCTCTAGTATATTGTCACGTATTCTGTATGTTTCATATTACTTGATAGGCGGAAAATCCTACTTCTAACCAGTGGCGGCTATTGGGTGGAAAAAGTAGGGAGGCAAGAAATTTATAGTCATCTAAAAGTACCCGGGAGTACAGGGGGCAGACAACAAAATATTAAAATTTAGTTACAAAATTAGCTAGCTTCCCCGGAAACTAATGGTTTTTTATAATTCCTAGCTAAATGAAATAAAAATTTAAATTTTTCTTCAAAAAGTAATGCCCCCCCCGCCCCGACTCGCCGCCACTGCCTCTAACCGGTTTGCCATGTACCCCTGGAGGTGCGCGCACGAGAAACCTATGATCTGGATCATTGTAAGCTTGAGTTATTGCGTTCATATACAAATGAATAGACAGATATAATTCCAAAATTACTTTCTGAGCCCAAGGGAGTTCTGAAACATCTAAATGAATCAAAATCGAATCTTTTAACCACTACAGTACTTTCTCTAGATATATTTCGCATACGAAAAGTAAATAAAAAGGAAGAAAAAAGGAACTGAAAAAAATCTTTATATCTTAAAAAACAGTAAATCTTTTTTCAATCTATCATCTGTTATTTTTAACAACTTCTTTTCAATATGTGCTCCCCCGTGAAAACTTGCCAATTCTTTTTTACCAATGAATTTTTATGTTTTCTCAAATTCTCAATTCTTTCCTAAATAAAGGTATCCGTGAATTATCAGCAATAAGTTTTTTTTCCCAAGAGCATACATTCCTGAATTAGACCTCATAAAATATTTTTGTTAGAGACAGATTTTGAAAATGTTTTGTTAAAGAGTGAAGTTGAGGTTTTTCTTAAGATGGAATGAAACAATCGCAACGATACTATAAAATATTACAACTGTAAAATATTATAATTTTATATCAATGACTAGTTGATGCCCGTGACTTCGTCCGCGAAGTAACACATTATTGGTACTGTGTCGCTCGGGATAAAAATACTCTGACTTCTTTATAGTTTTAATGTAAAAAATATTTTTACATGAAATATTATAATAAACAAAATCCTTTTGTCGTCTGAAATGTTTAAATAAAATGAAAATAAACATTTTCAAAAATTAATTCAAATTAAACAGAATGTTGCATGGAAATGATATCGGTATAATTGAAAAGCTAATATTTTGAACTTTAAAATTATGTTTTTGTGCGATAATATTCTCCGTAGTTAATGCTGGAAAACGTTAAAATTTTAATATATTTTTTAATTAATTAAAATTTCGAAAAATCCTTTATTCGTGAGAACCTACTACCGAAAAAGCAACCACCTGCCAAATTTTAACCCTTTGAACGGTTTGCTATTTTGATGTACTAGCTTTAAAGTCTTAAAACTGTACTTTTAAAGTGAATAATTGGATCTGTTTTGGGTTTAATCAAGCCTCTGATATCTTAAGAATATTTTATCCATGGTAGTTTAATTAATTATAGATAAAAGCATGAATTATCTGCTTTTGAACTAAGAATGAGAAACAGAAAAATACGTGCAGAACGCTTAGTTTCTACTCCCAGAGATCGGTGATGAGGCAGTGAGTGACTTTCTCTTTTATATATATAGACTATCTGATATATCCGGCGTTGCTCAGGGTAAAAATATTTTCCAAGTCTAAGCATTTTTAACACTTAATTTAATAGTGTTTGCAGCAACTTCTTTTTTTCATTTTCGTCCATTCCTGTGTTGTCTGTCATCCTCGGCCAGGAACAGATCTTCTCTCATCTTTTTCTCTCCGTAGTTTGAGCCACCTGGCCATGAATCTAGTCATCTTTGTACTCATTTTTCCTTCCCCATCATTGATTGCTACGGCGTCAACAGAAGCTCTTTCAAATCTTGGTTTTTATTGCCATTATCAAGAGTACATTTCTCTTCTTTTTAGTGTTTGTGTGAATGATCAGAAAAACACCTACACACTTAATTAGGATCATTTAAAAATTCGCGAACCTAAATGAACATTCAATAGAGAGATAATTAACGTCATTGGATTGCCTTGCAAACATATTGAAATGTGTAAGCTAAATAAAGCAGTTTTCAGATTTCCTCATCAGTCTCGTTTTTCGTCTCTCAGGTATTTAATGTACATGCGAGTCACGTGTGTTTTTTTTACTTGAGCTTGCTTGTATCGTGGCTGCCTTTAATGCATTGTGGCGAGATTTTTAAGATTAAATGTCTTTCTTTCTTTTGGACATTTATAAAATAAGTAATTTTAACAGTTTAAGAAAAATCATTAACTGCTAGGTCTTTTCTATAAACTAAATAAAACGATTTTTCGCCGCTTCAATTTTCGTCGTTTGGAAGGGAAAGGACTCAATAAACTTCCACTTACTCACCAATTAAGATCATTTAAAAATTTATGAAAATTAAATGCGGAACATCGCATAGTAATCAAACTGACGTCATTGGATTACTACAAGTGCATAGTAAAAGCTATGTATGCTCAAACTTGAAACCGGAAGCAAAAATTCTACTTTAACGTTAAAACTCTGATAAAAGCATATTTTCTTATCATAACTGGAACAGTGCCAAAGCATGTGAATAAAATATTTCATGAAATAATAAATTGGTTTGAATTTTGTTTTATAACAACAGAAATCATTGTTATAAACTGTGTTTAAAATGAATTTTGAAATGTTAATTAAAATGAGAGAAAAGATTGTACCGCAATAGAAATAATATCATTAATAAGATAATTTATTGCTCTTTGAGTTGGTGTAAAAACAATTGACGAGCAATAAATATTTCAGAAGTTATCGGCAAAAACCGTCTAAACATTAGTCTTAACAGCGGCTAATTTTCGTTATTTAATTAAATATATTTAAAACTAATTAATTCTGAAAGTTGAAAATAACACAGTTGACCTAAAAATGTATCCCAGAATTTCGTGTGCAAATTTCATGTCGCTACCATTCACCGTTTAGGAGGAGTTCTTCTGACCTACAGACAACAGTTACATATATTTTCTGTTTTATATTATAGATTAGGGGGATCAAAGGATTCGTATTAGACGATAATGTTTTAATTCCAATGTAAAATTGAACTTTTATTAAGAAAATATTTTAAAAAGACAGGTATTTAATAAGAAATTTTTGAAATAATTAATTTTCCACAACATAATCATGTCGGGAAGCTTGGATGCTTGAAACTCGTGCACAATTGCTCATAATCAGAAGGCATTTACGACGGAAACAAGTAGGTACTCCAGCTTTAACAACTCTTCATTTATTAAGAAACTTAAACAATTTTGAATTAAACTAACGATTAAAAACAGGTTGAAACATGGTAAACATGCCCAGCTAAAAAAAATCTGCAAAAAATTTGAAGGTACTTGGAACATGTTTTCTTCAGATTTTCTGCAGAAAAAAAAATGCAGAATATCTGAAGAAAACAATGTTCCAAATACCTTCAGATTTTCTGCAGAAAAAAATCTGTCCCAAATACCATCAGATTTTCCTACAGTCAAAGCTTAATTATTAATTTAACTTACTTGTACGATGCCGATTGAGATTGTCACAAAGCATCCTGTCCGCGATACGAGCCCCCGTTCCTATAGCTGGCTGGCAGGCGCTCTAACCACTACGCTGCGCCGTAAAACACGAGCCGGGGATAAATTAATCTATTTAAGTTTTAGCGTCGCCATAGCTGTCGTGGCGCCATCTAGTGGTGTAAAAATCAACCAAGGTCAGAATATGCGTTTCAAAGTTGTAGAGATGAGTAACAGATGAAATTAGTAATATTTTTGTTCAATAATTTAGTTTCTCTGTTTCAATAAATTCGTTTTCACCTTCTATCTTTCTGGTAAGCCTTCTCTCCCTCCAAAGGGCGCAAACTCCACTTTTCCCTTGTTTTTCGGAGGAAAATAGCTAGTCAGAAAGACAGTTGGAAAACTAATTGGAAATTAATTAAATTATGGGGGAAAAGTTTAAAATGGTAAAACCTCAAATATTTATTTTAAAGAATAATTTAGATTTCATTTTTTCACTGGCATATTTAAAAAATTTAGTGCCTTAGACAATCTTCGATTATGAAATTTTTTGAAACTCCTGTCTGCTGTAGAATTAAACAATAATGATAATTAAATTCTAATTTTGTTTTACATTCTTTGGAAAATAAAGCTTCAATATTAGAGAATATGGTGAAAAATATGTATTTAGAGAAATGCTGATATTATGAAATTGAATTTAAATCTTCAAAAAAATCAACAGATATTGGTCAAGTTTAATGATTTTGTGAAAATCTGCTAAATAACTGAAAATTGAATTGAAGACAGAATGCAAAGTCTTAAAAAATCTACAGGAAATTTAAAGAAAAAAAAAATAAAAAGAATTTTGTTTGCAGATTTTATGCAGATTAAATTGATAAAAAAAATGCAGATTTTTTTGCTATCTTACAAAAATCTGCAGAATATTTAGAGAAAAATATAATAAGAAAATTTTCTGCAGATTAAATTGAAAAAAAATGCAGATTTTTTTCTGTCTTCAAAAAAATCTGCAGAAATCTTTAAGATATCTTCAAAAAAATTTTTTCTGCAGATTTTTTTTTTAGCAAGTGAAGTAAATGCAAAAACAAGAATACATATTTAAGTCGAGTCCCAGTGCAAAAAGCACTTCTGCTCTGTTAGAAGTGGGGGAGAACAGAAGAGAAAATCTGGAAAAAATTAGGTTGAAACCTGAAGGGTGCTGGCAGTAGGAGCCGGGTTTTGGGGTTGTTATTCATTTTAGTGAACGTAAGTCTAGGCGCATACAGGCAATTCCTTCGGCAACTAAACAATTTAGTTGAGTTGCCTGCACCGCCCGATTTCACCGCGACTAAACTATTTAGTTGAGACAGGTGCGCATACATGCGATTTTTAATCTTTCGCTTCTTCGTTTTTGGGTGAGCTCGCTGTCTTTTCAAACGCACTGCGCACGCGCTGGGAGCTCCAAAATGATTTTTTTTTATAATTATACAATTTAGTTTTTCTAAAATTCATTTTCAGATAACACTTTCTCATGAAGCTATCATTTCAATCATTAGATAAAATGGTGTTCGTTTTCAATGATTTCTTTCTTTATCAAATGCTTTGTTGATTATTACTAGTAAATAGGAGAGTTCTGTACATAAGACTATAATTCGAATTTATTTTGGTTAATTTTAGGTCAAAACTGAAAACGTGCTCATTTCTGAATTGTTTTCGTTAGTTAAATATGTCCGTATCTTATGAGTGC
>BGPR01001347.1:233582-268656 GCA_013235015.1 Araneus ventricosus | reverse complement strand
ATGGCTAAAAACAATAAATGAATCCACAGGAAATTGAAGCTGGTTCCTGCTGCTATAAGTATTAAATTACTATAATCTTCTCTACGGCTAAAACACAAATTAAGTGGGGTGATGTAAAAAAGCAATACGTAACAACTGAATGGAAGTAATAAATGAAGAAGATTGCTCAATCAGTGCAATATATAGCATAGGAACCGTTTAATTATACATAACAGTTAATTTGTGTTTTTAGTCGTAGAGAAGATTGCTCAATCAGTGCAATATATAGCATAGGAACCATTTAATTTTACATAACAGTTAATTTGTGTTTTTAGCCGTAGAGAAGATTGCTGAATCAGTGCAATATATAGCATAGGAACCATTTAATTTTACATAACAGTTAATTTGTGTTTTTAGCCATAGAGAAGATTGCTCAATCAGTGCAATATATAGCATAGGAACCGTTTAATTATACATAACAGTTAATTTGTGTTTTTAGTCGTAGAGAAGATTGCTCAATCAGTGCAATATATAGCATAGGAACCATTTAATTTTACATAACAGTTAATTTGTGTTTTTAGCCGTAGAGAAGATTGCTCAATCAGTGCAATATATAGCATAGGAACATTTAATTTTAACAGAGTTCTTATTGAAGGAAAAAAATTCAAAGACATTTCAAGGAACCTTTTAAGAAAATTCAAGGACCATAAAATACACTCATGTCCATAAATTAAGGATAATTCAGAATCACACAGAAATTGAACTCTAAAATAAAAATTTACCTGTAGAATTATCACACACATCTTGAAGAAGAATATGCAAATTACAGGAAACCACCAGATGGTGCGGATAGTACGTCACAATGACGAGAGTGTAAGAGAGGGGTATATAAGGAATGGTGGCAAAGAAGTAAAATTGTTCACAAGCGCTTTAAAAGCCTTTCAGTGCAATAACCGCATAGTTATGGCACAAAGGAAGCATTTGGATGATTTTTTACGTGGTAGAATTATCGGACGACTGGAATGTGGACGTACCCAGCTGGAAGTATCCGAGGAACTTGGAATCGCCCAGAGTGTCACCTCCAGGCTTTGGCAACGATTCCAATATGATGGTAATGTGAGTAGATGTTACAGCACAGGTCGCCCCCGAGTTACAACGCCGAATGAGGACCGGTATTTGGCAGTTACTGCCAAAAGAAACAGACGGAGCACAGCATCACACCTGTCTCGTCAGCTCTCTTCAGCTACCTGTACGACAGTTTCAAGGCAGACCGTGTACAGACGCTTAGGGCACATTGGTCTATATGCTCGTAGGTCTGTCAGATGTGTTCCACTTACCGCAACTCACTGTCGCCTGCGATTAGCCTGGAGTAGAGAGCATGCATTGTGGACACCGCAACAGTGGTCTTGTGTGATGTTTTCCGACGAGTCCAGGTTTAGTTTGCAGTCTGATTCTCGCCGGACTTTCATATGGAGAGCGCCAGGTACCCGTTACCACCAAGAGAACACCATTGAACGACACCGTTACGGTGGTGCAGGATGGCTCGTTTGGGGAGGAATTATTCTTGGTTCCAGAACTGACCTGCATGTTCAGAGTGTAACGATGACAGGCCACATCTATCGGGATGTCATTCTGGAACAACATGTACGTTTGTTTCGGGGCGCCATGGGTGCTGAATTTCTGTTTATGGATGACAACGCCCGTCCTCAGCGTGCAAACATTGTAGACGAATACCTTCAATCGGAGGATATCACCCGTATGGATTGGCCAGCATACTCACCGGACTTGAATCCTATAGAGCATGTGTGGGATATGCTTGGCCGACGAATTGCAGCCCGTCAACCCCCTCCCACCTGTCTACCGGAACTTCGGAGGGCATTGCTTGATGAGTGGTGTAATATTCCCCAAGATCAGATTGATAATTTGATACTCAGCATGCCTAGGCGTTGTAAGGCCTGTATTGCATCGTCCGGGAGACGTACTCCGTATTAACCATCATACTAACTATGTTATACTGTTTTTTGTAAATAGGTTCTTTTTTGAAATTTGCTCCAGGGAGTAAAAACCGCAATTATTATTAATTATGTCAAACATATAGCATCTGTTTTGCTCTTTACCTTTTGTTTAATAAATAGACTTTACAAATAAGTCAAATTTGTTTTGCTTCTGTCTCTTTCTTTGCCTGAACTTCATTATCCTTAATTTATGGACATGAGTGTAATTTATTTTAAGACATGCAAATGACAAATTTAAATTAAATTAATCATTTGCATTTTTATTTTTGAAATAAAAAATTTGATACGGATCTACGATTGTAATGATAAAACTCTGTACCAAATTTTATCCATTTAACTATTTGAGTTATTGTGTTCACATGAACACATACTTCCCTGGCTCTATGAAATTAAATAACATACATTTCGAAAACAGATTTCATTGCAGAGAAAATCGGTTGTTGGTATTTAAAACAAAATTCCGTTCAAATAAATCAGTTACTTTCAAAATACATTAGGATGATTGCAGGCCAAGTTTACTCGACGGAGAAATACCCTCTGTAGCTTTTACTGTATTGTCAAATTAAGCTGCCTTTCAATATACAAAAAGAGAAATGATTTATGATTGACAGCATTCACATACAAACACCCTTTTTCTGGTAGTGGAATTCAAAAAGCAAAACCAAGTCACAAACTGGTTATCTCTTCTGTTCCCAAAAAATATAGGATGATCAATTTGCTTGTTTTTCAAGGTCTTTTCAAGGACCCAATGAAAAATCAAGTACTCTTCCAGGGCCCTGAGTACGGCAAATAAAATTCAAGGAGTTTTCAAAGACCGTGGGAACCCTGTTTAACTAATATCTATCTGTGATAACTAATATAATTAACGCACACAGAAACAAATTGGTTTAAAATTGTCAGAAGAACATATATTTCAAGAGAAGAGTTAAAAAATTTGATGTTCAGTATTTTAAAATTGCATGAAAACGAAACAAAAGAGGGAAGAATCGTACAAATTTGCCAGAAAGTCTGCGAAGAAAAATGAAAATCCCAAAAATATGACAAAAGTGAAATTTGCCAATGGGTGGGATTTAAATATCTTTGACCAATTAATGTGCTCGCACATATTTTATTCACATGATATCTACCAAGAGAATTTCATTGACTTCATTAACATTTATTAAACCATTTCCAGCTAAGAAACTATTACTTTAATTCTGAAATAATCATAACATTTTATATTTAATTAATTAAAATGTCACTTATAATTTACTTGATGTTCTGCTCCATTCTGAATTACTGTTGCAGAAGAAGATTATTGATTGATTGGGTTGTCATTAAAAGAAAAAAAAAATTAGCAGCATGGAATTAACTGAGTTTTGGCTAACAGTAAAAAATGAATATCCAATCCTGGTGCTAAAAAGCTGAAATAATTTTAATCCCAATCACTATTTCTAATATTTGCAAAGCATAGTTTTTGCCAGTTGCAATCACAAAATCAAAGTATGATAACATAGATCTACAATTATGGTGTAAAGACTACATACCAAATTTCATTTGGCTAAGTCATTTTGCGTTTGAGCTATCAAGTTCAGATACACACGGACATACAGACTGACATATGGCCAATCCATTTAATGATTTGGCCTATTCTTTGAAACAGATCTAAAATTGTGACGATAAACCTACATGCTACATTTTATTTCTATACCTCTTTGTGTATTTAAGCTGCAACATGGTTGGACACCGACTTCCAGTAGACGGATTTTGTCCAAAATTTTGGAATTAAGATAACATTCCAAATTTAATTTGTTTCCCCTGTTGCATTCTTTAGATATCGCGTTCACAGACAGACATAACAGCACAAAAGCTTCCTGCTAGTATATTTTGAATACAAGAAAATAAAAATAGCATTTGAAGCATACATGCAACTAAAGATATTGTGACAAAATCGTCTTGTGGGTGTACGTGAGTGCAGTCCAATAAGCAGGATTAAAAAAAATAAAGCTCTTTATTTTACAAATATTCTAAGATAAGAAACGTGGCACAAGTATTCAAACAATACTTGTAAAAATTCACAATAGAGATTACCAATAAATCTCAACACAGCACTCAAAGGCTTCTTGTCAGCTTACCAGCTTGCTTGCTGATCAAAATCCAACTCACTCTTCTTAGCTTGAGAGTTTGCTTTTATACTTTTTCAACAGGAAGTGACTTCATTACATAGGAAGTGATGTAATCTCCAGAAAATTCATGAAGCCAGTAGAAATAGGTGGAAAGTTCGAGGCCCTTCTAGAAAATTCCTTTTGTCGCCAAAGTCGCCAATTTTGCCGCCAAGATTAGGATCTCAGGGAAACGACTTTATAGCTTTGTAACAATATAGTTGAAAATGCTGAAGCTTTAGATGAATTTTCAAAAGTATCGATACTCCTGTATCGGTTGCACAGACATGCATCTTTCTGGATGAAATGAGAATGATTGATCTGATAAATTCTATTAATGGGTTGGGAAAAAACTGAGAAGAACGAATATTTCTTAGTTTTGGAATTCTCGTCTCAATCACTCGGATCAGAAGAGTAAAGGAAACGAGTGTACTCGACTCCACTGTCTGAGAAAATAGCGCAGTAATCAGCAGGCTTATCCATCCACTAATAAATTATGTCTATTAAAAGTTATTCCATTATCTACTTATTTTTATGTAACTGTGTTTAATTTATTTTTACCAAACCTATACAAAAATCATTAAATATTTTGCAAAACTTCTTATTTGAGTTTTACATAGGGCACCTGGAAAAATTTGGATTTACCAAAGGGACCCAAAAAGAGTTAGGGATATAAGCTAATATTTTTGGATACCTGATCCTTTTCCATTATACACCTACCACTTGGCAAATTTTCTTGGAGTGCTGCTTTGCCAATTTGGCTCGAATTCTGTCCTGATGATGGCTGACCTGCATCATCTCAAGTGTGCAAAACTGTGAGCCAAACTGTGCCAATTTGGCTGAAAATTTGACTGCATAAAACGATATAAAGTGACAGATACCTTTAGCCCAGGTATTTAATGCATACTTATAGACAAACTAGCTGCCTTCAGTGACCAGCTATTCACCCACCATATTAATAGCTTGTGGTTATGCTAGAAACTTGGCAAAATAAATTAGCGAATTGGTACTTGACAAGGCTGAGAAACTGTGTAAAATATGGCAACAGAAACATGTTTAAAATACAAACATAATTTGTTGAAACTGTATCAAATAATTAACAACTCTTTGATATAAAACTAGCTAACTCAAAAAATGCATAGCACTCATTAACTTTATGAAACAAAGGCACTCAAGTTACATGCAGGTTGAATTTTTTTGAAGTCGAACAAGTCCAGTGCGCCTATTGCATCATATGCGACAGGTGGCATGAATTCTGTTGGACGAAACCTCAATTTTCTGTTCTTCACATCTGCATAATGTTCGTTTTATCTGCTTTAAGTGAAGAAGTAGATTTGAATCTTGGTTTGTTATGACGTCATTCCAAAGACGGGAATGTTTAGTTCTTGCAGAAGTATATATAGCAGAACTGGAGTGATGTCTTATTATGATTATGATGGATTATCATGATATGTTTTTCTTTATGAACTCGAGTTGAGTTCATTCATAAGTTTTAAGATGTTTTTAATAAAATTAGTCTTCTCAAAATAACAACTAATAGCGTAAGAGCTGCTGCCACACTCTGCACCATCATCAAATTCATTGGCCACTATAAGTATGACATCATTTGATGTTAACCAATAAGAATATGTTTCACTCCCTCTTACATTTAACTGTGTATTTGACTGTAAACAGAATAAAGGGTTTGTTTACATTTAATATTTTACGGCCTCGGAGAACAGCTGGGTAGATTAAAAATTAATGAAATCTATTTTAGCTTTCTTAGCAATTCTTTATACATTTGAAGTTTTATTTTTATCTAACTTAATAAATCAATAATTGACTTTAATTTATCTCAGCATCTCCAACAGAAACTCTGGCAAAGTTTTATTTTTCAATTTATCTTGAAAATGGAGGGCAGGCGACTCCTGATGGCATATCTAGGGGTCATAATCTTCCATATGAAATAAAAATTGTTGAAATCTGTCTAGTGGTTGTGCGGGGACTGTCTCATGGTTTTGCCAAATATTTTAAATATATAGATGCATCAACATACTTGGGGAATTTGCGCTCCTTCTTCCTTCGATTGATGACGCCATCAGGTTCATCCATCATGCACAGGAGGAGCGTTTGGTCGCTGGAATCCAAGGGAGCCACGGAGATGTCTCGCACGGCTCGGAATTTACCACAGTTGTTGAGGTGCTCGTTCTCCAGGCGGAAGAAGTTCCACACGAATCTCCTGCACCAGGGAATGAAATTAAACAATCAAACATTTAAAGAGCAACAGCAGAACATAATTAAAATGTGGCAAGAAGCAGCTATTCAGAGTTTAAAAAATGACACAGACTTCTGTGTGAAACTCAATGTCTCATTAAAAGTTAAAAATTTAAATGTAGTAATTTTTTTATTTAAATTTTTAATATTTAATGATAAATAATTTAATAATTAATGATTTTACTTAATAAACAATTAATTTACTTTGGAGTTAACTCCTTAATGCCCAAATTAATTTAAAGCATAGATTACAATAAATTTCTATCAGGTTATAATTAAAACATCAAGAATAAGTTAATTGTGAAGTAAAATTAAAATTTAGAAAAATCGATAGAAAATCGTTTTTAAAACTTTTTTACATAAATATTAAAGATTTTTAATATATAATAAAATATCGAAAAACAAAATTCACTTTCTAATTCCTTGCATCACCTCAAAAATGAATCAAAGGAAAAATCAAAAAATTTCAAAATAACAACAACTTGATTTCAAAATCTGGCTAACTGGAGGTAAACGCCTGTTGAAAACTGTTTAGGAATTTGGGAATACTTATTGACTTCATAAAAAAAAAAGACAATCAAATGCATTCAGTTCAGCTACGGAAGTGAAATGTTACTGTTCTATAAATAGGACGCTGGGTATTAACTTTTAAAGAGTAACAACAGAGGATAATTAAAACGTGGCAAGACACAGCAATTCAGTTTTAAAAAAGTGACACCGACTTCTGCGTGAAAATCAATGTCTGATTAAATTTTAAAAATATAAGTATAATAGTTTTTCTATTTAAATTTTTAATATTTAATGATTTTACTTAATAATAAATAAATAAGTTGATTGATTAATTACTTAATAATTAATTGATTTACTTACTTAATTTTTATATTTAATGATTTTAATTAAATTTTTAATAATTAATGATATTTTTAATATTTAAATTAATATTTAAAACATAACATATTTATTCAGATTGTCAGTTTGGAAGAAGCAACAATACCATATAATATTAACTTCTTGTAATTTAGTGTCAAGATCACAAAAAGAAATTTATTTTCAGAATGAAATTTTCCCAAGGCCTTTTCTACATATTCCCCTGATTAGAACAATTATATTTCCAGATATTATCTTATGTTTTAGAACAAATAAAAGTCAACACAATACTAATACAGGGTTCATACACATTTCCTTAAAAGAAAATCAAGGACTTTTAAGGACTAAAAACCCCCCCAAAAATAAGGACCTCTAAATTGAATAAACTTAATGAATTGTTGCATGCATTTTTAAATAAAAATGTCTCATTTTCGCAAATTCAACCTATTAGATGATAAAGTACAATATAAAACACAGAAGATACATTACAAATTTAACACAACAAAAACTCCTAAAAATATGAGTTAATAAATTGATGGTAAAAAACCCTATGAAACTGGTAATCAAATTAAATATCTTTTAATTCCAAACTTTTTTCATTCAATTTTACATCCAATGTATTTATTTTAATTTCTTTTTCAGTAATTGTTTTTCTTAGTTCATGTGATTGAATAAATAAATTTATGTCCTTTGACTTTTCAGCCTCATTATCTAAATCATTTACTTCTCCATTTGTTTGGTGTATTTGGTTTGGAGGTACATTTCTTTTGTTTTAAAAAATCTATTTCCTCCTCTAGAGCTTTTCATTTCAGTTGCTTTGTTTCAGTCTTTTCTTTGGATCTTTCACTTTCTAAATACTGCATGTATTTTGCTCTAGCTGAGGTGGCAGCCGTCCGCATTTCTTCAGTAATTTTTAAGTCATAAATAGCCCCAGACAGCTCAATAAATTCATGAATTACACGCTAGGAAATATATGAAGCATCTTTTAAATTTTCTATTTCCAGGGCCTTGTTCACCGAATATCTGTTTCAATATCTGTCACATTCCTATGAAACCATGGACCAATAAAGGCCATCTGTAGCTCCTCCCCATTTCCCAAAGTGTATGCAATACAATTTCCAACTGCAATAGATATGGATTCATAGAACGTGAACCGTGTCGCCCCCCCCCCATTCCGCGCGAGCCACGTCGACCGAGATTAGAGCCGCCAAGAAGGAGGAATTAGAAAAACGATAATCGGTGAAATTTTAAAATTTTTAATAATGGCAGAGTAAAAAGTAAGGACTTTTTAAAAATGGGGCATAAAAATAAGGATTTGTAAGGACTTTTAAGAACTAAATGTAAAAGTAAGGACTATCAAGGACTTTTTAAAAATGGGGCATAAAAATAAGGATTTGTAAGGACTTTTAAGGACTAAATGTAAAAGTAAGGACTTTTAAGGATGCGTGCGAACCCTGTAATATGTGTTAGTTCTAATCAAGATCAACCAAGTAAGTCTCAGAAAAGACTACTGTCAATTGCCATTTTAATCATGCAAAGTAGATTAAATTCAAAACCATTAACAATCTTAAAAAAAGTTTGAAGCACAGAAATTTTATGACTGATAAGCAATGTAAAAAAAAAAAAAAAAGAAGAGAAACATTTCAGATGAAGAGAAATAATTTATATTTCTCCTAAAGATTTTACTAAAAAACCCCAAAAAGAAATGAAAAGAGCAATACATGCACCACTGCAGCTGGAATGAACAGCTGGGACGGTTCAAAGTTGGTTCTTGGGGAGAGCTTGGAACAAATTTCATACAGAAAAATAATTCATTACATTTTGCTATTTATTATTTTATTATATTGCACAATTTCATATAGAACATGAAAACAATAAATAATTAAATTATTTTTAATAAAATTAATATTTTACATAAAAAATCGCTAATATATCAAATAACAAAAATTATTACTTCATAAATAAAATTTAGTATGCGGCTTACCAGAATGAGTTTAAAATACGTGATTTTTTATTTCATTTTTTAGCATATTTTACAGCAAATTCTTTGATAATACCCAATTTAGTTTTTTTAAGTTAAATAGGATTCGAAAGATTTGCTAATGAGGTAAATTGTTCTCAATTAATGCTAGATTCCAAGTAATTTTTTTTATTATTTTCAATCTGAAGAATGATCTTTCTGCAGATGTGATGGTAATTGGTAAAGGTCAATATAATTTTCAGAACAGTAACAAAATTTGGATACAATGCAAAAAAATTATTTTTAAATAAATATTGTTACGTATATTGTCTTGGTAGGCAAAACTTGACAACACATTTTGATTTCATTAAATAAATCAATCAGGGTTCTTACTGATTTTTCAAATTAAAAATCAAGGAGTATTTAAGGAGTATTTTCAAAATTTTCAAGGAGTCAATATTTACGCATGAAAAAGGGTTCCCTTTTTAAAGTACACAAAAATTATATTAGAGCATTTAAAGCATAGCTAATAACTCAAATAAATATGATTAAATTTATTTCTTTTATAAGTTCTTACTAAGCTGATTTATCCATAATGCCATGCTAAATTTATTTATATGAAAGTAGAATGGTGCCTCTTATACACCTTATGACAGTGATCCAGTATTTAAAATATAGAGGTGCAAAGAGAGACATGCATTTTAGATATTAGAAACTGTTTTCTGGCATTTTTATTGCTTATAAAATAGTATATGAAGAAAATAAAATTAACAAAATTTCTTGATTATTAAAACTAATTTAGCGAAAATTGATCAATAGTATCTATTTTCCTTCAACTCCACCATCACAATATATGCCCTTTACAACAAACCATACGTTACAATTTAAAGAAATACAGTTAATTTTTCGAAATAATCCACGATAAATAAAATTCTCAATTCACACCATTCTATTATTTTGGCTATTACTGACAGGCACTTAAAACCAATTAATAAATTTTGGATACTGCTAGGAGATGAACATCAAATCGTGGAAAGAGCAATGCAAAATACTGGGTAATTGATAAGGCGGTGATTTAGAATCCTTTTTATCGGTGAAACGTAGTACACGTTTAATAAAAGAAATGTTAAAAATTGGAAATCAAGGAGTTTATAAGGAGTAAAACCCAAATTCAAGGAGTTTCCATAGTGCTTGAAAATGAAAATCGTTTTCAAGGAGCATAAGAACTGTAGTATATTCAGGATGAATTAACAGACTTTTTTTTATAAAAAAGAACTTTTATTTTAATATAATTTTTCACCATAATACCGCTCATTCGTTGGGCTATCAACATCAGTCGTTACATTTTGGTCTCTCTCTCTAACAACTAATTTTAAATATTATAATAATCTAATATCTTTTTCGTGCGTTGCCTAAGACAAATATTGAATTGCCACACTACATTTTAGAGAGAAAACGTTAGAAATAACAAAATATTTTGTAACGATTATCACAGAACCCTGTCAATACAATAAATTTTCATTTTGCAAAATCAGTCATCGGTGTGGGGCCTTCAGAATTGCGGGGCGTAGTGCGCTTGTTCGAAACCCCCTCGGGCCAGCCCTGAATACATGGAGATGAGAATGCAGCTTACCTGATCACTTCGAGTGGTGCGAGCACGGAAGACATGATATCTGCATGAATGAGGCCCATTTCCGTCAGAGAAACGGATAGGGTCCAACCGAATCTTAGCACTAAATCTTCCACAACAGCAAAGTAATAATAATTCTGAGGAAGGAGGAAAACAAAATTAGAAAATGCACATACACACAAAAACATTTCATAATGGAAAATGTTTGATTTTGAAATCTTCTAATGCAGCGGTTCCCAACCTATGGGTCAAGCCCCACTTGTGGACCACGGATAGCTTATTAGTGGGCACGGCACGCTAGTCCAGAGTCGAGGTCAGGGGTGATTCAACAGTCTTCACTCATTTTTTGCTTTATAAAACAATATATTTTTAATCTTTTACAGTAAGCTTTATTAATTACTGACCTACATGTACATATAATATTTATATAAAAATATGTTTGTACATTTTTACTTGCATATTTAGTAGTGGGCCTCAAAACATTTTTTTACAAAACAGGTGGTCCGCACGACCAAACAGGTTGAGAACCACTGTTCTGATACATGAAAGTATATTATCTGAAACCAAAAATTTATAATTTTTATATATTGTTCCATACCACCACCACACACAAAAGAAAAAAACTCCAAAATTTTTGATTGATTTACCAAGATTCCAAAATTGCTGATTAATTTTCAAATTGATTTACATCAATATAGCTTATAAAAAATGTAATAGAAATTTGAGCCTTAATAATAAATTAAAAATTTTACTGATTATAAATTTAGTAATGATGCATAATTTCAAATTTGATTAACCATGCCTACTTTTCATTCAAACAGTTTAATTAATTCTTTAACAAATGTTTTGATAGAAAGTTGTGGGGACTGCAAATGGAATTGAAAAAAAAAGGGGAGGGGGGAGGCAGAACTTGACTATTTGAGTTCAGCAAACAGATAGCAGCTCAGAACTTAAAAATATTGTATACATATTTAAATGCAGGAAAGAAGTGAAAGGTGGAAAAAAATAATTTTTTTTTTGTAAAACTGCTAAAATAAAGAAAAATACACGAACAACATCTCATCCCCTTTTTTGTTTATTTATTTCTGCAGTTAACTAAAATGCATTTTAAAAACTAAAAATTAGACATGGAAATCAATGTATGCAGCAAGTGTAAAAAAGAAAAAAAAAAGATGAATCATCTAAGATATTGATGATTCATCTTTTTTTTATGATCATCTAAGATATAAATTTATAACAAAATATATTTGATTAGGCTTTCTCTGCTTTTAGCCAATATACATTTATTTATAACTTAGAAGGCAAAAACTAAACTGTTTTCTGATGGGGGATATTTTTATGGTTTTATAAAATTAACATAATTTGGACTCTAGACAAAAATCACTTGCACATTTAATCTTACTAATAGTTAGACAGGTATTAATACATATAAAGCATTACAACTAATACAGTAAATTTTCGATTAACCGTCACCGTCTGGACCACGGCTGTGACATATAACAGAAATCTCTTTATTCCAAAGTACAGAACAGAACACCGTCTCTTACCCCCGTACCTATGACCACACCGGTCACTGAACGGTTTGATGGGCAAGACACGGGATACATAAGTACAGTAACATGATTTTCTACTGGCTTTGGAACAGAAATGAAAACAAAATCCTTTAACTCTTTTGCGTTCACTGATTTCGCAGTGCAGCCACACATTGAGCATTTTTTACTGCCCATGAGTGAAACACAGCATAATTTTTCTTTCATAACTTAAGGGCCAGATATAAAGGCCAACTTATATAGAAATTCCAGTTCAATACGGTTAGTATTCGGAAAGATATCGGCATTGCAAGAGCTAAATTGCTTTCGATCTCTAAGAGAAACAAAACGATTAGGGTTTTTGCACAAAATAATATTTTTGAAAATTTAATCTTTGAAAGTAATATTGAATTTTATGAAAGTTGAATATCCTGAATACTCATGCATAGTTATAAATTAAATACATAATTTCAATTGCATTTCATACATATGGAAAAAAATAAAAAAAATGAATAAAGTTGAAATTTACTGTACCATTTTAAAATGACACTAACATGAATACATTTTATTAGATTAAGTTTACTTCTAGAAGGGACTTTGTAAGAAATTGAATAAATAGTTCAAAAATCAGTTATTGATACTTCATAATTGGGAAACTGACGTCTGCTTCAATCTGATTTATTTTATTTTTGGAGTATAACAGAAAACTATGAACACAACAATCTTGACAATTTTATATATATAACTCATGAATTATATATTAACCCCTTAAGTCTTGCACCCATCATAGCGACGTGCATTGAATTATTGCATTTTTAGGCTTATAAACTAAAATTTAGTCATTAATTAGCTTTATAATTTGACACCAAAATGACGTACAGAATCCATAAGCATCTCAAGTATTCTATGCCTTCTTAGATGAATCTTATTACATAGCAAAAAAAAAAAAAAAAAAACTTAAGGGATTAAAAAAGCATCAACATAACTCAATATTCAAGAAATTGCAATAAAATTCCAGCTATTTTAAGAACACCATTCTACAGACAATCAGTTGCAACAGACAGGAGTGATTTCTCGAAATACTTACTGGGGACGAATAAACAATCTCTTCCCTTAAGAATCGATTCTCGCCAGTGTTGACATCGAATAAACCCCAATCCATCTTTATGTCCCAGATGTAAGTGTAGATGGAACTAATGAAACCAAACACAATCCACAAGTAAAAGAAGGGATTTTCCCACGTAGATCCATAATCATCTGAAAAAGAATGCAAATAGTTGAGCAAATCATCCTCAAATGCCTATGTCAGTTTGAAAAAGAATTTGGAAGCCCTTCTAGAAGGGCGCCATTTTTTTTTTTTTGTCTTGACCGAATCAGATCGGCAATAGTTCTAGACCATCTTCTGATGGCAATTTTTCTTTCTTTTTTGATTATGGATTGAAAAGAACTTTGGAATGAATAGGGGATAATAAATAGCCTTTGTAGCTCA
Source organism: Araneus ventricosus (assembly GCA_013235015.1). Lineage (NCBI taxonomy): Eukaryota > Metazoa > Arthropoda > Arachnida > Araneae > Araneidae > Araneus > Araneus ventricosus. Next base: position 254,793 of record BGPR01001347.1, on the reverse strand, counting down.
AAATCCCCCAAACTCCTTTTTCTAATTAAATCAAACCTAAGTCAATTTTATAATTACTCAATGAATTTGTCCAGGGTGCGTACTCAAATTTGTAGAAAAAAAAAAGTAAGCTCCTTTTAAGCACCTTAAGGGGAAAAGTAAGGACTCGCAAAATCTTTAATTCCGATGATCATCTTTTTTTCTTCTTTTAACTTAACAGGATTTAAGTAATAAAATATGCAGGAGAGAAATTTAGCACCTATCCTACTGTCATGACTAGAATATATTCTCTTGAACTTGTTACAGGAAAACATTTCTACATGCAGAAAAATAAACCAAAAATACTTATGCAACAAGATTTTGAGGTACAAAATTAGAATGCTAAATCATTAATTTCAATTACTTTTACACAGAAAATAGTTCTTGCTCGGAAAACTCATAGCATATTCTTAAAAATAATGAGTTTTTAAGCACCATGATAAAAAATACGCACTTTATACAAACTTTGAATAAAAAGTAAGCACGTTTAAGGGCCATCTAAAACGAAAATAAAAAGTAAGCAGTTTTTAAGCACTTTTCATGACCGTACGCACCCTGTTGTCTGTCTATATCAGGCATGAAAGTGCAAGCTGTTCAAAAAAGCTGAACTCTACGCGAATACAAAATTCACCACAAAATTGATATATATACAAACGCAAAGGCACAAGATGTTACTACTTAAAATAGATATAGAAAAAGCAATTTATTTAATTATTCTAGAACAGCTGTTGTATTCTGTATTTAAAATATAGGAAATGATTTCTTCATCTCATGCATGTCAATAATTTTAGGTTTATGATCTGTTGTTAAAAATTCCAACATACAATCTTCATGCATGTATACTAACTTATTTTGAATAATGTTTGAGTTCAGCAACTTAAAGATTGTTTAATAATTGCAACACTTTCTTTAAAACTATCAAATTAAGGACATAAATATGAAATCTCTCAAGTTTAGAATGCTTGGTTATAAATGGTATCAGAGCAAAGCTGGCAATTTACAGTTCCACTTATTTCGATCTTCTTGATCGAATCGCTTACTTTTACTGCTATCTCTTCAACGTTTGTATCATTACCTTTCGCCGGCAGTTTAATTTTCATAGATTTATTCAACCACTCGAATTTAAATTTATTTTTTTCGTTCGCATCTAGGAAACGAACTTTATGTTCATCGTTTAAGTTAATCTCCATTTTGGTTCTTGGTCACACTCACAAACGCTCATCTTTACAACTGACGAATGTAACACTAAACATACAGCATCACACGTGCGATCCGCCAAACACAAGACAAATGATAGTAGTAGTAGAAGTTCTTTGCATAACAACCGTTAGCATTCAACCCGTGATTCAACATCGGCGATAGCAGCTCACTGACGTGCGATTTCAACAGCTAGGCGTGGCCTACTCGTAGAGCGGTCGTCATTCGGCTATACGGGAGAAGTTCCGCCTTCCTCCATTACGCTGAGTGCCAATCACTTAAGGTGATAGATACGGCGCGTAAACCCCAGAGAATGCATCTCTGTTTATTTTGTGATGGAGAAAAAATGGCGTTCGTTTCGGATTCGGACATTGCTTCCACCCCACCCCCCTCACATTTTTCGGTCACGATTTCTCGACGGTTTTGCATCGATCTCAAAAACAGCCTGAAAGACATTCAAAAAAGCGGATTTCCGCTTAAAAGCGGAAGTCTTTCATGCCTGCTATATAGATTTCATAATTGTTTTATGAATTTAATAATTAATTAATGAATTTGTCAGCCAACCAGTAATTGACAGTTCCGAAATCTCTCGTGACAAGAACTTGCATTGCAATTAATGAAAATTAACGTGACTACGAAAGACTATTAAAATGTAGTTTTAGATTACTTGTTTAGAAATGTTTTGAACTGATGCTGAATTAATTAAGTTTAAATGGCAATGATAGACAGAGGACCATTGACTCAAAATTTATCGCACATTTATTTGTTTTACACTGGCTGCATCAGGGCTACGAAAAAAGCTTCATCAAACACAGTATCGAGTAGATTTTAACACGTCACAAACAGCTGCGATTTACCATCAAACACTGACAATTAATATCAGATAACTAAAGTGTACATTTTTGAGCAATTTGGCTTTTATATAGTAAATATAATCCAATTTTACTCTTTTAATTTCTTTTTTTAATGACTAGAAATTAAAAGGAAAAAAACTTTAATCACAATTACAATTGAGAAGTTTTCTAATCTTAATTGACAAATATTAACTAAAAAACAACATATCCATCACTTGTTTATTATTTAAAAGATTGAATATAAAATAAACTACAAAAAGCTAAACAAATACACGAAACGCTAAATGATATTACCTTTGGTATAAACATACAGCGACGAGAATATTACGTTAAAAAATGTTGTGGAGTATTTCCCCGCATTGATGAGGTGGGGAAAGGCTTCTTTGGTGTCTCTGTAACGTCTCAGACATTGTGCAAAACGAAACCACGCAGGCAGACACGCCACGATGGGCCTTGAAATCAACCCCACGTCATCAACACACTTATTAGAATCTGTAAAAAAAAACAAGTTTTAAACCAAAATATGATTATTTGAAAACACATTTCTCCACAAAAGATTTTAATTCACTATCAAAGCTCAATTTAAATTCATTTTCAAAATTATTAACAATAAGTTAAAAAATTAAATAATAGAAATATAAATTAAAAGGTTAAAAAAGTATAAATAAGAAACAGAAGATTTAAACAAAAAACAATACACCTTTTTGCGTGTGCCATTCTATATAATACAAAGAGTTTTTAATTAAGTTTTAATTAATTTTTGACTAATTAATTTATAGTTAATATCTTTGTTAAATTTTGTTAAAAAATTAAATTCACATTGCTGGATTCAATTAATAAATTTAGGGATTCCTACATATGGACAATTATTATATTTTGAATAACAAAATGTTCAAATAATTTGTGAAAATTAACAAGATATAACAAGGCTTCTTAAACAAGAGATTCCAACCAAAGAGTCAAGTAGAGGGTCACAAAAACTTTGATCTGACAGATTCTCACACCTTATCAATTCAAAATAATTCATGGAGTCGCGCACATCTAAAACATTTCATTAATATTTTTTTCATATATAAATATATTTTAATAATTTTCTATTGGCTTTGTTAATGATTCATCTACATATTTTATTTTCTTATATGCAAATTTTGGCTCTCAGTAAAATTTGTGTACATACATGGAACTGTGGGAATACATTTTGCAGCTGAAATGGGGTGACAAATAGGAAAAGTCCAAGAGCGCAAAGCATAAATATTTAACTGATGCTACAAAAGTTTACTCAGAAGGTATTGTAATAGATTCTATAACACAGAAAGTACTGATTTAAGTTGATTTTTTTTACTATCTAGCTTATCTGTATTAATTTGAGTTAAAACTCATCTTAATAATTGAATATTTTTCAAATCCAATAACAAATCTAATTATATGAAGTCCAATAAAATTCACCGTTAAATTGCCTATTAGTGTACAATAACATGCACTTAAAGTACCATTTAGACATTCATACATAAGGACCCAAATAAATATGGGCTTTGAAAATAAAACATTAAACTAGTCTATAAAATTTTGCAGGTTATATATTAAAGGCTTTTAAACTAGCTCTAATTTTCCAATTTTGCAGTAATATTAAAGATGACATATTCAAAGGAAACAAATGTGCAAAACATTGTATACAAAATGTATTTGGAAGATTGCATTTCAAGCAAATGGGATCATACGTAAAAAAAATAATTAAGGGGGGGGGGCTCTTACTGAAAATATGTAAGCACATTTTGTTCAATATAGTTAATATACATATTTTTGAAGGAAGCAAGATATATTTTTTTACAAGATGAATTACAAGATAATTCGGATGTAAATAGCACAAAACTCAGCTATTGGGGGAAAAAAAAACTATATATGAAAATGTTGGCCATAAAATTTATTTCATCAACAGAATTTTAGGCTCCTTTTTCAAGTCAACATTTTAACATTTAATTTCCTAATTTTTCACTTCACGGAAATCTTTTCTTTGATTAGGCAAGGATTTCCATGGAATGATAAATTAGGAACTGAAATTTTGACTTAAAAAACTTCAAATGGAACTTCTGTAACATGCACAAGATCCATCAAGAACAAAATACATATTAAATAAATACATTCATCCTAAATTGTGGGGAAATATTACCTGTATTAACTTCCCAGTTGACACTCGTCACGTAGAAACAAATGAAATACTGGAAATCAACCAAGACAGGAACGAGGCTATTCAGCTGATCGGCCAGCCAGAAATCAGCAAATCCGACGTGGAAGAACGGAGCAGCTATTATTCTTCCCTGAAAAAGGAAAATGTGGCCAAGAAAATAAAATAAATAATAATAATGGTTGAGAATTGCAATTTCTGATAAACACAGGTTAGTAGTATGGATGAGTTTTCTGTTTTGTTTATTTTGGATTCACAGACTCCGATTTCAGAAATCGCCAAATCTATTTGGATACTGCATCAAGCACCAAGTTAGAACCAGTTCTTTCTTTAGTACACAAAGCATTCAGTCCTATGTTCTTTAAGTACATTTAATTCTTTTTTATTTAAAATTGCTAAATTCCAAATGGAAACGGTTGTAAATAGCTAAATTGTTTAGTTAAAAATTTAAAAAACAGTGATTAACTAAATCGTTTGGTTAAAAATTTAACCTCCAAACAGGCCTTAGATGTCGCCAAAAAGAGTGATAGCGAAAAATTATGGCAGACTTTCCCCAGAATGAGACTCATATTTTAAGTAACATTGAGAGCTACAGCAATAGGAACACCAAATTTAATTAATTAATTTCAAAGTATCCTTAAGCCATAGCATTAAAAAAACTCTACTTTAAATATTAACTAACATCTACAAACAGAGTGTTGAAAGTTTGAAGATTCCCACTAACGAAGCATTACACTGGATGTCATTTGGTATAGTGGATGTTCTACATTACCCCAAAATAAACAAAGCACAAAACTTGTCCATAAGTAGCACTACAGTAATGGAGTCAATCCATTCTCAAGTAATACATGGAAAACATTGCACATCTTTGAATTGCTGCTCTTTACATTATGAACAATTCCTTTGGTGTCCGAAATAAAATTGTTTATTGTTAAAATTGTAAATTATTTATAGGAATGTGCTTCAAAAATATTGACCAACAACCAGTTAGTTGAAATTTAGAGCCATAGTTTATCAAATTCAATGAGAATAAGACTCTTTATTTTAAAAAGGAAACTGATGCAAAGACATATTAATCGAAAAATATGAGATAAAATCTAAAGCTGAAATCTTTAATTAATCAAGTGTCCACATTGAACTTTTGATTTCAAAACTCAGAGTGAATAAATATCAGTTTGCTTTGCTTCGTGAAGTTATTTAAAAGCAAGGAATTTAATACAATTTGAACTCCTTTAAATATTAACACAAATGTTTCAAAGAAAGCTGAAGATACCAGAGAAAAAATTGATGATAAAAAATTATTAACAAAAAATTAGCAATGAAATACTATTATAATTCTTTCATATATAAAAGAACTTAATTTGAACAAAATGTGTATTATTTAAAGGGCATGGTGGAATAAATAAAAAGGAACAAGGTACCACAATTCAAATTAGTAAAAACATTTAAGGAACAAATAACTAATATCTAGATGCAACATAAGAACTTTTTAATATCCCAAAGCTGATGATTTGCTTAGTGCAACAGTAACGACAACAACAACAAAAAACGCACATTCCCTCAAATTTAGGTCATTTTCTGATACCTATCAAAACATTCAGTTGGCGTTAGGTACTTGACAATTTTTTCCAGCAAAATCAATATTTGTTTAAAATATATTTGCAACTGGTTCATAGTTTTAACCCTCTGACTCCTAAGCCGGCCGTAACCGGCCATGCAACTTCTATGCTTGCGGCCGGTTGCTGTTCTGAAAAGGGGGAGAAGGCAGTTGGGCGAGTGGTCATGAAGGTATCCCTTGGAGAAGATATGAAAGGCCTTCCATTCACCACTCGTAGTGAGGAGAAAAGGGGCAGCGGAACGGACGAATCCATTTGACCGACCCATTAGTAAACAAACCTTCGTATACAACTGTACTCGGATTTTGAGAACCCTCAGTAGTCAGAGGGTTAAGTGACTAATTGTTTGATTTTGAGCAATGAGTTTTCAAAGTAAACAAGATATTATGTAGTCCCTTTAGACATCTATAGGATAAACTATTAACAACTTCAACATTAGCCATCAACTTATCCATCTCGCATGTTGTGATACAATAGAATAAGAGAGCAAAATTATCAACAATGTGATTGAAGACATCAGATTAAGGCTGCCAGGGTAGTGAAATCTTAATGTTAAGCATATGTAAAAAATAATTTCAAGATTCTATAATATTTATAAAAATGAGCTATAAATTAAATACTAAAGAGCAGAAAATGGTTCAAGGAAAAAAAAAAATCCCTTTTCGGCAAGCTTGAAGGCAAAGGTAGATTCCTTTACGTTAATGTTACAAAAGTAATGAAATATTACATATTGATCAATACAGACATAGCCAATGACTTTGTTGTTTCTACACATTGCAATATTTACGCTGTGATTTTGATTTCATGACATTTAATTTTTTACTATATCAAGGTTTTATCATTCCATTTTTTATTCCAAAAGGTTATGCTAGATTTATTTGTCAGTAAATTGGTCAAATTTTTTTTTACATCCCAAAACATAATCATTCAACAGGTAGGAATCATGAAGAAATAAACATCCCAGCAGCGCAAATATCCCTTAGATAACATTAAGCTTGGCTATCTGAAACAGTAGCAAGAAATTGACACGAATGAAGAAAGACTCTAGATTAGTTTATTTCATCTAGGTTTCAATATAATTGTGCGAACATTACTTTGTCATATGGTAAAATCACATGACATGATGCACTTAAACACTACTAGAATGGGCTCATTTAGAAAACTCCCTGGTTACAGAGATAATAGTCACTAAATTCTTAACATATAAGAGAATAAAAAGTATTAAGCATTGTGAGAGGAAGATTAAGTACGTGTGTTTAAAGCATAGGATATGAATGCAGCCATTTTGAATAGGAAATTTAAATCTCCATCGACGGTTAAAACCAAATACTCAGGCAGAAAACCTCAAAACAATTTTAAAGTTAATGAGATATTTTTCAATATGGAAAAGGATAAAGGGAACTCCTATATATCTTTTTGGCTATTTTATATTAAATATATTAAACAAATCTTGGTGCAGACATGTTTAGTTAAATATGAAATTAAAGTAATCTGCAAATTAACTATTAAAATTAACTGTTTAATTAAAATGAACTATTTACCGAAATAAATTTAAATATTTAGTTAATTGTGACGATATCTTCACTAAAACCTTTTTTATAGTATATGCCAGCAATCTTAATCTTGTAATGATCTAATAATCATCTAAATTTAAATAAAAGTTATTGTGTCTGTATGTATGCTCCACATCTCCCCTAAACCACTGGACTGATTTCAACCAGACTTTGCACACTTTTTATTTAAGACAAGACAAAGTTCACCTTAACTTTTCAAAGCCCCAAAGTTACTTACAATTTCAGTTAATTAAAAATTAAGCAAGGCGTTTTTCCGCGACATATTTGGAAAACATTAGATCACGAAACTATTTTTACACCTTATTAAATTTTTTTAAAAATTAGCATTTCAGTGACAAATATTTCATTTCCATACAATTTGTTTCTCCCATTTTAATATTTTTTCTAAAATTAATTTTATACAGAATTCGTATCAATATTCTTTATTGTTGTAGAACAAGAATAATATGAATATATATAGTTGCCAGAATACATTCACAGAATTCTGGACTAATGCTAAAAGAACATTTTAAAAGTAGATGATTAACAATTTATATCAAGACGAACTAATGATTGATTTATTTTCATTCTTTAAATTGATGAATAATTAACTAGTTAATTTAAATGTTTCAACATATTCATATTGAAACCTTTCTTTTACTTTAATAATTGTTAACGAAATTTGAAGTACCTATATAACAAATAATAATTTATGGAGAAAACGGCTGTTTTTAAAAATCGTTTGTTTGAATTGATATTCTCATTTCAATTAAAAACGTTTCAGATCAGAAAAGGAATTTGTGTATTATAATTTGTATGCAATAGTAGTTTTTACAATAAAAATATTAGACATTAAAGCATTTTAATCCGGAGCAAAGCCAAGTATATCAGCTTGTTTGCCGTACAAAAAGTGGAAGTGAATGCGGCTGATGGGAGCACATAACTTCTAAGTAATTCTTGCGGTCAAAAAACTTTCAATATAAAAGTAGTTTGTTATGATAATTCTCCTATTTGAAATTTTCTTTCTATATTCAATCATAACGGAGCTATGGGGAAAAGATAAATTGGGGGAACTGAACATTGCTTTTCAGCTCATAACTTCTAAGCAATTGTAGCTGTCAGAAAACTTTTAATATAAAAGTTGTTCGTTATGATTATGTGACAATTCCCCTAATTGAAAGTTTCTTTTTATCTTCAATCGTAACAGAGTAATGAGGAAATGGTAAATTGGGGGGGGGGGTATTGAATATCGCTTTTCAGCTTGTAACTTCTAAGCAATTTTAGCTGTCAAAAACTTTTAATATAAAAGTTGTTTGTTCTGATAAGGTGATAATTCGCCCAATTGAATTTCTTTTCCTATCTTTAGTTGTAACAGAGCTATGGGGAAATGATAAAATGGGGGAGGGGATTGAAAGTGGCATTTTAGCTCATAACTTCTAAGAAATTGTGGCTATCAAAAAAGTTTCAATACAAAAGTTGTTTATTATAAAGCGGCAATAATTCGCCTATTTTGAGTTTTCATTCTATCTTCAATCGTAAAGGAATTATGGGAAAATGAAATTTTCAGTCCCTCACCATTTCCACCCCCTTTTAGCTGGATAGCCCATCTACGAACTCGACCGAGATTTTCGCTATCCTTACAACATATCCCAAGTTGGTTAAATTTACATCAAAATTACTCCAGTTATCGTGTCCACAAGATAACATGGGAAAAAGCTTGAATATATATATATATATATATATATATATATATAAACTTTTTTACAACGAAGGGTGGTTTTGAGTTCTAGGGGTCATGATCCGTGAAGATCTGCAGAAATTTTCCGAAAGTAACCATTGCAGTAGGTAAACTTCCTATAAGGAATCTACCTAAAAAATTCTGCTGTTATTTGAAAACTTTTATTAAATTTATATTTTAATCTTTCACATGAAGAGATCACCCCCTGGCTTACAAATCATTAGTTTGAAATTCCTCTTTCTTATTCAAAAGAGTGCTAAATATATTTGTATAACATACTTAGCACTTACATCTGCGATTCATTTGTAGATTTGTGGAGCCAACATTGGCACTCACAACTCATGCATACATACACATTTAATGCTGTTAAAATGCATAAAAATTAGCATCTAACACTGAATGAAAGAATTTTGGCTTATTGGAAGCAATCCAAACACTTTTTAAAAGCATCTTCTGTGGCACTGCTCATCTGTGAGGCAAAGACCACTTTTGAGGTCATAGTTGAGGTGCTGGACATCCTATGAGTTTCAATATACAGAGTGTTTACAAAAGTGTTGAAAGTGCTAAGATAAATTAAATTGTTGTTAAAGTTCAATATTATTAAGTAAGATATGTATTTATTAAAATAGATTTCATTAATTTTTAATGTACCCAGTTGTTCTTCCAGGTCGTAAAATATTAAATGTAAACAGACCCTTTCTTCTATTTACAGTCAAATACACAGTTAAATGTAATAGGGAGTGGGGCATGTTCTTATTGGTTAACATCAAGTGATGTCATTCATGCAGTGGTCAATGATTCCACCCATTACATACGATGCAAAAGGTTGCAGTGACCAATCAAATAATGCCACCTGTTGGGATTCAAAACAGTTTGTGCATGCATGTATGTAACTAAAGTGGTTGTTTGTTTATAAAAGTTGTTGGATACAATGATTTTAGTTAGTTTTAAATGAAAGGGTTTATAGTTTATTTGATGCAGCTTCAATAAATCTCTCTGCTACCATATACATACAGGGTGTACACAAATGAAGTGACTCATTTCAAAAATTAATAATAATAAAATAACTAAAAATGTTGGAACTACGTTTTTTTTTTTTGAATACGAGTGCATCTCAAAAAGTTCTTTTCAGATAGGTAAAGCCGTGTTATGTCGTTCTAAATTTGTTAGAGCGAGAAAATTCTGTAAGCAATGGCTATCGATCAGCAGAAGCCTATGTGTGTTTTCTGGTTTCTTGTTTCAGCTTTTCTTGGATATCACGAAAACTCTGCAGTTTTCACACTACACGTGAATTAACAAATTAAAGAGCGTAAAATTCCCCAAAAATACATGCTTTTATTTGTCTTCCAGTTTTAATATTTTCTCAGATAATGTCTCTAAACAAATTTTTGATTTCCAGTAATTTATGACCCCCTAGACTACAGAAATGGCATCTTACCTATCTGAAAAAAAAAAAAAAATTGAGATTGATTCCATTTAAAAAAAAAAGTTCCAACATTTTTGTTTTTTTTCAAAACTATTCTCATATACGAAGTACACAAAGAGAAAGTATTGTAATCGTCAAAAAATTCGAACTCAAAATTTTGACGAATCTCCACGTTTTAGACCTCCCCGAGTCCGAAAAACACAATTTTGGAATTATTTCTGTCTGTGAACACGATAACTCGAAAACTATTAGAGCTACGGGGATGAAATTTGGTATGTGGTCTTTAAACATAATTTGTAGGCTTCTAACAAATTTGGACAAAATCTGTCCACGGGAAATCTGTCTATCAGTATGTCCGCGGTCATGTGAACACTATAACTCAAAAACTTGAATAGCTAGATGGATAAAATTTGGTACACAGTTTTATCGTCATGAATGTAGGTTGGTATAAAATTTTGGGCCAAATATGTCAAAAAGAGGCGTTCAAATTGCATATTCAATTCTTTTAATCCGATTCTCATGCGCATGCGTACTGGTAGCCATCTGTTATTGTTGCAAATTTTATTTACAACAATAAATAATGTTTTCAAACATGAATTGTAACAATTTTTTTATTGTTGTAAATAAAATTCAAACCGATCTCATTATTTCAGCAAATCTTTTACTCACACGCTTTTGCAATTGTTACGGTTGTGGTAGTATAAATTGTTTTCTTGGGAATTCAATTACAAAGCAGAATTTTCGCTTTAGTATTCATTGCATTGCCTATTTTATCGCACCTGCTTCAAAGTAATATTTTTTTGAAACGTGGCAACTGATATTTGGTTTCAGGTTTGTTCGTTTGTTTCACTTTCTCGTATATGAAGTATACAAAGAGAAAGTAATGTAATTGTCAAAAAATTCAAACTCGAGATTTTAATGAATCTCCACTTAGAAAGTATACGAGAAAGTTTAGGGGAGACCACTCCTGCTGATTTGAAATGTGTCACTTCATTTGTGTATACCCTGTATTTCCACAAAAAGAATACCCCAACTTAGCAGGGCTATATCTCCTCAGTTTAGTTTTTAGTAATATTAACATCCTGTTTTTAAGCCACTCGAAAGCTATTTTTGGATGGACCTCGTCATTTTGAACCATGGTCAGATGACGAGGACAACACCTGTGCTGGCATCAATCGCCTATTAGGGAAAAAACTCTCTAGTTTTTCAAAATCGATATGAGTGACGATCTTACCAGCACTCTGAGGAGCCAAAATCTGGCGTGGTGCTGCAAGGTGCGGGTCGGATTGAAGAGGAATGCGAAGAGAAGCACGACCAGGAGCAGAGGGTTTGCGTATGCAGGAATGGAGAGGGCATCGCTGAAGAGGAAGGCGAGCACACTCAGAGCCCACATCACACTGAAGATGGCAGCTATCTAGTGAATAAAAGAGATTTTGCAACATCAGCAACACTTAAAAATTATTAAAAAATGTCACTCGGATGCATTATCGGTAAAGATAGCATATATGACACGAAACTCTTGGCCAAGAGGAATACAATATAGTAACTATAATGATTGCATAATAACCTACACCAGAGATTCCCAACCTGTGGTACATGTACCTCTGGAGGTACATGAGGGACTAGTTGGGGATATGCAAAATCAAAGCTGGTAAAGGCAGAAACAAAAAAGCCCATAAGGGGATTAAAAAAATTAGGGAATTTTGTTTCTCCAAGTGAATGATTAGTATTCAATAACTATACCACTTGAATAGTTGATTATAACAAAGTGCAATTTTCAGCTGTCCTTATCAGTTAATGCGAAATCATTACAATACTTCTTTCATTTATTTTGGCTTTGAACTGATACTTTTATAAAAGTGGAATAAAATGTAAAATCAAAAATAAGTCCAACAAATGCTATTAATTCTGTTGGCATTAGAATTAAATTCTTCCCAACTTCAATATAAACGGGCTGACACCATCTCGCACAGTGGGAAAATGTAAATAAGCTGTTGACAGCAATATGACGCTGTTATGACGTCATCGGACGAGCAGCCAATCGGATTTTCTTTCTGTAGTTTCCAGTGTGTGGAATGGCATCGGTAATATGCAGATCACCCAGAAAGGGTGTATATAAGTGCGTATTCTTTTTCTGTATTTCAGTCTGCGTCTGTGTGAGTGTACGTGTGTACTTTTGCAGCAAGGCTGTGAAAGTTTCACAGTTTGTTCACAATGTTTTTCATCTGTATTTATCATCAATAAATGTCTGTCTTCGTAATGTTTGTCATCTTCTGAAAAGTCTTCCGCACCAATGTCTTTAAGATTCCACTGACGCAATTAATGGCTACTCTGCTAAACCTTTAACGTCATTTGACGATCAAACAGCCATCAAATTCGAGCCATTTGACTCTTAAGCTTACCTGGGCCCTTAGGGTTATTGATAAAATCTTCTTTGGATAGACAGATGATTAGATACAACAGTAAGGGGGTACGTGAAAATAAAAAGATTAATCAAGTGGTGCAGGAGGGAAAAAAGGTTGGGAACCCCTGAACTATACTAACTTTTTTTACTACTGACAATAATTAAATAAATATGTAAACACGTATACAGTAAATTTTCGATTATCCGACATTCAAGTATGCAGAAAGGTCAACTAACCGGAAAAATTAGAATATGAGTTTTTCTAAAAATGTTATATCTGCGTGCCAAAATTTAGCATGTGCCCGCCTGCGCCGTTCCATTCACGCACACAATTTATTTCTGGAATGCAACGTCCGCTCTGCAAGGAGGGGCGTAGAAGGGGGAAAAAAGCAATATACAGTACTGTGACGTACAGACTTGTTGTATGGGGGAAGGGGAGGTCAAAAGCAAAAAAAAGTGAGAACCCCCCAAAAAATAAAAGGTCTTCACCTTTCGCCAGAAAACGAAAATGGGGAGGGGAAAAAAAAAAAAAAAAGCTCATGAGTGGGTTACTCCATAATGGTAAGTCTCTTTCTTTTCCTTTATTTATTTACTCTCCGAATAACGGCCAATGTTGATTCTGATTACGTAATATCACGTGCGGGAGAATTGGAGGTGGGCGTATTGTGCAATAACCCTTGCGATTTTTAAAAAGATAATTAGTTTTGATATACAATCTGAGATTTGTTTATGATCACTTAAAAGAGTTTTATTATTCATGCTGAGTAGAATATTTTTCAGTTTCGTCGGCTATTTTTATATGTTTATATTTTACAATCTATATATTTACGGTAAAAATTCGGCTACAAAATATACTTTTTTTTAAATCATCAACGTTAAATTAAAATCTTCATAAAATGTTTTGTAAATACAATACTATGTACTAACGTTTCGGAAAATCCAATCACTAATTTTTACAATAAATACCCTATAATGTGTATTTAATGTCTACTTTTGCTAGACTTTAAAGGTGGAGGTTATATTTTGATTTCACAAACTGAGATTTCGGAAAACAATAGAAAGAAAACTAAAATATCCCGGATCATTCCAAGTACAAATAGATTGGGAGCTACCAAGTTTGGTGCAATTGTAATATCAAGGTGATCCGACACTGACACGACAGTTAATTGGTTAAAACAATTTTTCAACAGAGGGATAATAGTTTAAGAAAAAAAAGCAATTCTATAGAAAACAAAACTGGTTATGTAATTACATATACACATGTTAGATCAGAGGTTCCCAACCTGTTTGGCCTCGGACAGTGCATTAGTGGGCCATGGAACGCTAGTCAAGAGTCGAAGGCAGGGGAACTTCAAGAGTGTCTCTCATTTTTTGCTTATAAAACAATATATTTAATCCAATAGAAAAGTCTTCTTTGCTTTGGGTTAGTGCTCTTTGGGGGGGGGGATAATGGCCCATTTAAGCTTATTCATCAGAAGCACTAGGAATGTTGGTGGGAAGCTTTCTCTCCTGATGAGCGGTTTACCATGATATTTTTTTCATTATTTTATATTTTCCAAATTTCTCGTTTCATCTTTTTCTTGTTTACATTGTAATATATAATGTGTGTGTGTATGTTTGTATTTTTTAAATTGTATAATATACTTAGTGGGCCTCAAAATATTTTTTACTCAACAGGTGGTCTGCACAACCAAAAAAGGTTGGGAACTGCTGTGTTAGATGATTATTACAACCACAAACACCTACTATAACAATTATCTAAATAAACAGCAGCATTAAAAAAAAGAATATTAACATGTTTAAAATCAATTTTAAATTTTGCTTTATGAAATGTTTTTATAAAAGAACTTATTTAGATTTTCCAGCTAGTACCTACATTTTGTAAAAATAAATACGTTAAATATTTTTGGCTGTTTTAAAATAACAAACCAATAAGTGCAAAAAGTTACCTCCATCAAATGTTGCTCCGAGAGGTGGTTACGGGGATCTAATTCGAATATCAACACGTGATTCACCCCCGAAGTCCGCCAGCCATAAACATTCACTCCAATCAGGAAAAGGAACAAGATTATCAGTAAGCTTCCTCTATACAGCCGGACTGCAATGCGCCAGTTATCAGGAGCATTGGTGAATATAGCTACAGAAAAATATAAATAATCACATATTTCAGATAATCATCTCCATTGTATAAGAAAGTGTTGCTGTGTAACTGCTGTTTCTTTGAGAGAAAGTTAATATCAGGCACTATTCCGTACTGTCTTTCCTCTTTTTATGTTGGAAGGCTAAGACAAATTAAAGTTAATTATTATTAAACTAGAAAATCAGCAGTCATGGTATGACGGGTGCAAATTGCCTCTTCATTCGACAGATTTCCCGTCAAATCTGATATGTTTAAATAGATATATATGCAAGAGAAATGTTTAACATTGCTTGAAAACAAATAAAATAAACATATGTATTATGACAGGAAATATTTTTTTTTATTAAGATATTATTTACATATTTCTTTATTCAAAAAAACTCTTGGTAAACAACATTCCGTGTGAAGTATTTTTCGTTGTTTAATAATTTTCCTTGTACTTCAGATGTCCTTGTGTAAATTTTAACGTTGCCAAAAAATATTATCAAATT
Source organism: Araneus ventricosus (assembly GCA_013235015.1). Classification (NCBI taxonomy): domain Eukaryota; kingdom Metazoa; phylum Arthropoda; class Arachnida; order Araneae; family Araneidae; genus Araneus; species Araneus ventricosus. The sequence continues at coordinate 239,174 of BGPR01001347.1, read as the reverse complement.
ATATCATCATGATTGCACTAAATGATCAGATGCATCGTGGCGTCCAAACTGTATCACGTGCATGATATACCACTGACGTAATTTACTACTTTCTATTAAAAAAACGGAAATTAACTTGAAATATGTAATTAATATAATTTAAAATTTCTCGGGAACTATTGATCACAGCGAGATAAATTTTATTTCAATCGATAGAAAATTTTATTTCACTATTTTAGAGCTATTGAATTTGAATTTAGAACGGCGATTACTCTTTTAAATTCAAAATTACTGAAATTTAGGTTCTCTAACAATGAAATAATGCTGTTTAATGTCTTGCATCGCTACGGCACAAGTTTTATTGTTGGTAACAACAGAGCGTTATTGAGAGATCTGGGCTATTATATTAGTAATTATTAAGTTAGATAAACGTAAAACTTCAAATGTATGAAGAATTTCTAAGAGAGGTAAAATAGATTTAATTAATCAATGTTTAATCTACCCAGCTGTTCTCCCAGGCCGTAAAATATTAAATGTAAACAAACCCTTTATTCTGTTTACAGTCAAATACACAGTTAAATGTAAGAGGGAGTGAGGCATGTTCTTATTGGTTAACATCAAATGATGTCATACCTGTTAGACTTCAAAGCAATTTAACATGCATGTAAATTATTGTGCATGCATGTAACTCAAGTCACTTTTGCTTTATAAAAGTTAATGGATGTTATGTATTTTTTTAGTTAGTTAGTTTTATGTGAAAGAGTTGGTAGTTATTTGATACAGCATCAATAATTCATTTGTTTTTTAAACATGTGTCTCTACTGCCATATATTTCACATTTTAAACAGAAGATGAGCATATTTAACATCAGAGTTAAAAGGCTGTGGTGACATCTCAGCTCTGGAATCAGAGGATTGCAAAGTGAGACCAGATTTCACGGAAGATCCGTAATGTATGTAGGAATTGTATTTTTCCATCTAGCTTAAAAGCGTAAGTTTAATTCCTTCCTAATAATACCTTATCACTTTCCGTACATGCTCATTTGAATATTGTTGTGTCATCAGAAAGATACTGAAAGATAACAATCACACGCTCCCACTGTGCTAATCACTTGACGTGTAGGTGTAAGCTCTCCATTAAAAACCAAGTGTAATGTTTTAATTGGGGAGATGGTATTTTGATATCAAGAAGAATGGACATGCGATAGATAGGTGAGCATGACGAGCTACGGAGGTCTCTTCCCTGTTAGCACGGCGGAGATGGGCAATGGCTGTAACTAACTTTTAAACGAGGTGCAAGTTGATATTTAACTTAAGTAACTAAATAACCCTAAATCTTTCTTGTCTTATCTGTAAATAACCATATGTGTAAACACCTTTCTCATATTATGTTTTATAAATAAATAATTTAGTTTTAATTGCTGTTTCTCCTACTTTATCTTTGCTGCATTTCCCCCTAGAGTGTTCCTTAGATGAAGTAATTTTATCTGTGGGCAGATTCCCTCCCCCCCCTCAACCCTTTTTCACATTACGCAGTTCACATTATCTCTGCTGTAGAGGGTTAAAGTTAGTGTGGCATGGAAGTTTGTAGAGTGTCACGTGTCGCTCTACCTTCTGTTACTATGCAGTTGTCATAATAATATCTTATACTGAGTTCATTCTTATAACAAGGTTTTGAATGTTGTTACTTTGTAAATTTCACAGCAGCATTGGTATCTAAATATAATGCATAAAATTTACACATAATAAAAAAAAAATTTTGCTTGCATAATAAATTGATAAAAATGAAAGAATTTTTTTATTTTTAGTTTTCATTGTACCTTCTAGCTTCTATTTAAACAGATAACATTATTTAACTATGAAAAATATATAAAAAATAGTCGTATATATCCAATCTAACCCTCCACAATTGGTACAGGGCAAATGAAAGAAGCTTTGGTTTTTAGAGTTTATTTTATGGCTGATGCCAGCTGATACAGGTGGCTACAACATTAAATAAATAAATAATAAAAAATGGGGCTTTTTCAATCTAATAAAAATATAACCAAGATTTAAAGATAAAAGAAAGCCAAATTCATTATAAGCTACAAATATTTAATGAACACATATGTATGATAAAAAAATTAATTTTAAGACAGTTTAAAGGAAAGAAGCCAAATTAGTAGTTATTAAATTTGATTAAATTTTCAATTGAAGTACGTAGATCATCTGTACGTAGATCATCATGACGTAGATCATCTGTAGATTCAGATACCAACTTCATGATGTAGATATTCTGCAGAGTCTAAGATGAACTCACCAGATATTATAACAGCACAAACTAGAACAGCAAAGGCACCAGAAAAAAGACCAACTTTGAAGGTTACCCACGGAGATTGCTGGAAAAAAAAATTTTCATTACACAAGCAAACATATACCACAATTATACCCCATTAAAAGTTAAACAATTGCTTCCCAAATATCAATTTTGAACTACTGTCTATCCGCCACTGCCAAATGTCTAGTTTACGGCGGTGATTATAGAAACAAGTTATCGTAGAAAGAAGTTCATTCAAATGTGTCCCCACGCAAACTGGCGCCAAGAATAAAAAAAACTCTGACTTTCGTTGGATTCCTCCTATCCGAAATGGATCTTCCCTAGCATAACCAGTTGCTATAGCGACCGCCGTAAACTAGACAATTTGGCCGCGACAGTTCTAAGGGCGGACAGACAGTATATTCAACATTTGAGTTTTGTCAAATAAACAAGAATATTTTTAAACATAACAAATGCCACCAGCAATTTTAATTTACAAGTTCAATATTCTAATATTTGGCTGATTTTATTTTGTCAGAATCTCGCAAGGCTCAGTTTTAGTTCTCTTCATATAATTAATCCTCCATACAGCTAATTATATTAATTCAGTATCTCTTAGAAATGAGCTTTAACCCTTGAACTGCAGATACTTTTAGTACAGCCTATCACTCTAAATGCCAAATATATATATGTCATGTATTTATTGTTATAAAGTGGTGAATCAAAAATATTTGCATGATTAAGTATGCATTCTGTAATTAATGATAAGAATTCATAACTTTATTTCAGTTATTTTTATAATTTAGTGTTAAGATAAATGACAAGAAAAAACATTTATTTTATATTTATGTTTGAAAAATATTTTTATAGTTTAGTGGTACATAAGCCACAGCTGCAACACGTGGTTTATAAACTTTGAAATGTACAGAAAATTTTACAAATGAAATCATAATAAAATACAGAAAAATACAAGAACTATCTGAAAACCCGGCATTGCTCGGGATCCATATTTTTTCACATACCGGCCTCCCGCCCCCCCTAAAAATATTGTCACCAACTTTATCCGATAAACGTAAATCTTCTTTGAATCTTTTCTTCTTGAATTAAAACTTTCAAATACAGCCTTTTTATCAACTTATAACAGTACAGTTTGAATGAAAATGAGAGAAAATTTTAAAAAAAGAACATTTATTTTAAACAATATATAGTTAAATAACTAATACAGTTTTACAATGTACAAATATACCTATATTGTATAACTTGGTTACTGCGAAGCTTCTAAATAAAATGTTTTATAAATCCGATAAAGAAAGTCAACATCGCTCCAGAACAATTCTCACTCGAAAGAATTTTGCTGAAGTGGAATGCTTGAACAAAAAGAATACTTTTAAACTCAGTTAGGGGAATAAAAACTAAATATAAATACTCTCTATTAATACTATAAATAAAGTCAAACTGAAACTCACATCGCTTGTAACTAAACTAACGTCATCGGATATTTGCGTGCATATTAAAAGCTACGAAATAAAAATGGAAGTTAAATGCATGCTACAAAATAACAGTGGAAGTAACAAGTCTACCTTGGCCAAAAAAAAAAAAAAGCAATATTTTCTTAACTTTAACAGCGGTAAAAGCACGTGAATAAAAGATTTGATGAAATAATAAATTTGATTTTATAACAATAAAAAAAAATTGTTACAATTTGCGTTTAAAATGAATTCTGAAGCGTTAATTATGGTTAGAGAACAATTGTACAACAATTAAATTGGTATCACTAAAAAGATAATTTTTTGACCTTTAAGGTGATGTAAAAATAATTTTCGTAATTATTAAGTATTAAGAAGTATTATAAAGCAAGTATTTCAGAAGTTATTGGTGAAAAAAGGTTAAAAAATAGCTTTATTTTCGTTATTTAATTAACTAAAAATCTAATTCAAACTTTAATTTTTTTTACGGGTTAGCTTCTTCTCGTGTTAATCCACCACTGTGCCAAATTTGGTCGACATAAGTCCAACGGTGTGGACATGCATACAAAACCAAAAAACAAATAACCACACACTTTCCTCTTTTATATATATATAGATAATCTGCTTCTGAATTGAATATATCAAACAGAAGAGAACTCTGAAGGTGTTGACTAATGCTATTTAGGGTTGTCTGTAATTAAGTTTAATACTTAGAACTTTTAATTCTGCAAAATCTATCACAAATTTTTCTCATTTGCATTTGCTTTGAACAATTAACTTTGCAATGAACGCAATGCATGAAGTTATCCCTCAATTCATCTTCGAAGAATAATTTCAAGCTTTAAAAAATTTAAAACACATAAATTAAATCATTCTTGAAACTAGACACTGAAGTTTACGAAAAAATTAATACACAAACTCAGATGAAATATTTTAGTTACGGATGTCGTTTCATTAAAATATATACATTGCAATCGAACATCAAATAAGTGTCTTACAAAAAGCTTGAAAACTAAATATAACTTTCAACAGAACAATTAATTTCATTACTTTATTGTTACTTGAAGCGGGACATTAACAGGAGGGTGAAAAAACACCCCATAAAATTTGTGACAAAGTGTTTCAGAATAATACAACAATTGCATTCAATAGCATTAATTCAATTTTTAAACAGTTAAAAAAAATCTATTTAAAGAACAAATTAATTTTGACCACGCATAACTGATAATTCATAATGTAGTGAAGTTTCAAATCAATTTCTCCTGCTTTGCAAAAGATTAAATATCCATTGTGTTTAAACATAACTCATTAATCTTTTGGAATAATTTGAACTGTCAATTAAGTAAATTGCAGCAATAAATTTCAATAAACAGTATGAAGTAAGGTCAATACTTAAAACATGTATGAATTATGAGGCATTGTTGTCCCCAGGAATGCAAAAGGAAACACATCTGGTCATTGTGAAGTTAGAAATTAGGAGAGTGTGGTGAAAAAAAATGAAACATTAAACAAATAATGTAACAAAAATGCACCAAAAATTTCATTTTTGATATGACATGCATTTAAAAACTCAATTAGCATGCATAAAAAAAAGTTTAGGCCAAATTTATACTCGGAATCATTCTGAAGTTAATAAAAGATAATTGAGGTTTAATTAAAATAATGTTTTAATTACTAAAATGCACGGATGTTTACAGCATGAATTTTTTCAGTACAAACAGAAATTAATTTGGAGTTGCATTTTGCCTAAAACATAAAATTATGATCTCAGGATAACATATCCCCATCGGCATCCTTCTGTAAGGAAAACAACATTTCGCCAGATTCCTTCTGTAAGGAAAACAACATTTCG
>BGPR01001347.1:203098-214871 GCA_013235015.1 Araneus ventricosus | reverse complement strand
ATTACCACTAAATAAATTAATCTTCATCATCCAGTGTTTAATGTTTGATTTTAAATCCTTATTTTTGTCATTAAAAAAATATTTTTTAAAATTTCAAAATTTTTTTTTCCCACCCATGCTCCTTCAATGAGATGGCTGGTTTATAGTACTATCTATTACCTCCCTTATCTAAGGAGTTCATGCTCCCTTGTATACTGCCTGGGCAAAGTTTTCCCCATACCCCAGGGGAAGGAGAACACTGAGTTTCTGCTGTTTGCTTGTTAAAGAGGCCGCCCAGATTGAATCGCCAAGCACCAAGATATATCAATTTCAAGGTACAATCTTAAAAAAAATAAGTTTGCAGTCTTGGAGCAAAATGTGTGTCCTGTAGTTGTGCTACTTTTTTTAAGGATATTACATGTTGGCTATTCTTAACTAGAATTGGTTTTGAAAAATATCACTTGTTTTTTTAAGGCTATGGAATCGACAGATTTATTAACTTAAAAAATATGCAATGGTTTTGCTAACTGTATGTTGGTGAACATAGCAGCTTCTGAACACTGAACTTAACATTTTCATAAAATCTCATGAAGGTCGCTCAAGTAAGTTCGGTGGACAACTCTGCCCACAAGCAAGTGTCAGTTTTTCTTCACACACCTGCCTAATCTGTCTCTCCTCCACTGGGGAAGCTGTTTACCATGTTGTAAAAGTAGCTAGTGCCCGCAGAGCTTTGCACTCAAGGCCATACAAGGAATACCATTGCACAAAAACAGATGTTCATTAAAAAACACTCTTCACTATGCACTTTCTGGGAGCCCACCCCCAGAGGTAGCATAGCCTTCTATTTCCTTGTAGAAAGAAAAATGCAAAAATTAGTGAAAAGATTAATAAAAGCAGGCTCATGTGATATTAAAAGGTTCACCACAATAAATAGTTAAAAAATGAGGATCTACATCCAAGAATCTTAAGAATGCATCTAAAATTTGTTGCTTTGGTGTTTTAAAATCAAATTTCTCAATTAACTGTGAAACCGGCCTCCTTATGAAAAGATATGAGTTGCATACTTCCTCACTACAGATCTCTGCTGATACATGGCAAAAATTCATCACAATAAACTTGATTCAGTTCTGTTGCCATTTATTTATCTCTAGCATAAAATATTACATTCCACTGCAGAGATACAGTAAAACAAATCAAAGCTTTTTGGATTGCTAGAACAAAGCCTTAGTACTTTTCTCTCACATACTGGCGCTAAAGCCGGTAAACTGGCCAAATACACTGGCAATTTATGAATATTTATTTCCTGCCATCAGCCTCATCATACTTGGACGTTTGTTCACACCATTACATCATTTTAAATGGTGCAAGGCGTGAAAATCACTAAATAATGTAGAATTCTTGACAAATTTTACGACATTTGCACCCAAAGGCATTGACTTGGCTCACAGCAGAAGACATTTGCTTCCTCAAGCACTTGGCTTGCATTTGGTTCACAATTGGTGACATTTGGTTTCAAGACCGAAAAAAGTGCCCAATGCCCAGAGTAGAGATCAGTGACTTGAGGACCTTTGGCAGAATAATTTTGTTCATTATTCTTTACTCAGGCTGCGGTCACTAAGTAAGTGGCGCCACTCCATTATGAGAGATCTACAGTGGAAAGGGAAGGGGGTAAGGGTATAATAATTTGAAACACCAAAACTGTTAACAGAAAAATTGACAGTTGACCCCCCCCCTTTTTTTGCCTTCACTTTAAAACCTCAAAAAAATTTTTCCCTTCTGTTTGCATAATCCTCACTTGGCAATATAACAACAAGTTTGGTGACTGACTGTCATGAGTCACAACAGGCAGAGATATGATAGAAAATCAGCTAGCCAATATCCACTCAGAAATTTTAATTTTTTTATACCAATATTGATATTTTACATTTAATTTCTTTTTAATCTTTTGATTGCGGTTCTCTTTTTTTTTATGATATAAAAATAGTTTATAAAAAACAACCTTATATCAGTAGTTTTGAATTTCTTTCGCCAATAGTAACCGATTTTCGCTCAATTAATTTGAACAGTGGTTACAATGCGAGGATTAATGATTTATTTTGATCCATAGGCTGGATTTAACACAGCATGGCAACTACCAAAGTTGAATTTTAGTGATTACCAAATCTGTAAATCATGTCTGTTGTTTTAACGGACTGTTTGGTTTGAAGTTTTTGGATGAGTGGCGGATACTCATGATTGAGCAGGGATCAAATCATGTTCTTAAATCTACCCATTCACATTGACACAATGAATATTAACTCTCATATCAAGAAGCTGCTGTTTTATAGTATAAAAAAAAGTTTTTGCTTCAAACTCATAATGCCTGCCAACTACCCGCTTGGAAACTGTGTTTTTTTTTCTCAACCAAACTAATTTTATGAATCAGACACACATAAGATAAACTGAGTATATCTCCCTGAAAATTTAGAATTACAAAATGACATCCTATTCAATGGAAAAATAGAAACACCAGAAAAATAGACACTCTTTACGGAGGCTAATCCAGATGCATCAGTTGAGGGCATGAACCTTTGTAGCATTGTCATGACCTTCATGGCTTATGTAAGTGAAATCACTCTTAACTTGACTCACCGACAATAAGAATCACAAAGACACTACAATACCTTTGATAATTTAAATAAAAAACAAAATGAAATAAATAATTAAAAATGTTTTTTGATGACATTAATATCAAGTGTGAGTGGAATGGATTACATGCTTTACAAAATTTTTGATCCGGTGGAAAAACCAGAAAGTACGCGCCACAAGCCACATTTTTTTTTTTCTGAAAAAAAACATTAACAAACAGGTGTAGTGATTTGAAAAAAATTAAGAATTTTGGTTTAGTCGATAGCCTCAGCCCCTCTGATTCAAGCACGTCTGATGGTTTTACTATATTTATTCCACAAGTCAAGTATTTTCAGAATTGATACACTTAAAATGTCTGTAAACTCTCATGGAATATATGCACAGATTCTTTATTTTTTTTCGCATGTTTACTCTAAATCAATGAGATCAAACATCTGGAAATGTCAAAACAATATATTTAAAAAAACATTATTTTAAACTGGAAGATTAATTAATTTTAAACAAATCTTTAATTGACATATGATATACGCTAAATTATTACTATTGCAACAAAGTCACTCAAACTTACACAAATCTCTTAATATATTAAACCATTCAGCGATTTGTCATCATCGTAAAATTAAAATTACCTCTGTTGTTGAATATCATAAATTACCCCCCCTCCAAGAAAAGCTGTGCCGAAAATTCATCAAAAATATTAAAATACCCCTCATATTGAATATTTGTTTTCTCCACCCTCTGAGTGATATGGGCAGCTAAATGTTCTGCAAACTTCATGCTGTTCCTTCCAAAATTTATCTCTTTCTTCGCTGCCAACGCATTTAAAAATAAAAGAGATGAACTATCAATGACTGTTTCCATTTCTCATCCAGAAAACAGTCAACAACCCATAGAAAAAAAAATGAATGCGAATAACTACGTATTCCTTACTTTAATAGCGATTGAATCACAATTTTCAGCATTAAAGTGGTAGAGTTAAAAAACTTCAGAGAGAATGGAGAGCAACGAAAACAAAACAAAGTAAAATAGTTTGTACATGTTAAGAAACACCAAATAAAAATAAGAAACTTCCTTTTTCGAAAATATAATAATCTTGAATCACTCTTCAATTATTTTCTTCATGAGACAGAAAAAAAAATGGCCTCTCCATAATAAAAGTTACTTTTTCTATATTTACGATATATAACCTTTAACTTTCAAAGATCTTTTTTTTCCCAACTGGATCTAACCTCCAGACCTCGATTTCTGCTTTCGTTAATGTTTTCCTAAGCCAAAGTTACATACCATATGTGACTGACTTTTGATTTGTTTATCGTCCCGTGTTTGTATGGCACATTTGACAATTCTCGTGATTTTAGAATGGTCTAAATTTCAATTTTTACATAACAGAATACATGTAGATTAAAGCAATTTTAGTATTTAATAACTATGAAAAACTCCCTAGGTCACTAAGTTCTATCAATTTTATGTAAGCTTTTAATAGTATTTATGTGTTATTCTGGTTTTCAGTTTCATCTCTTTAGAAACTTCTTTATTTGAATGCTTTAATAAAGTCTGAATTCATAATATTCAGCCACAACAATGGATGAATGGCTATCCGAATAATCATACTCCTTCTTTCTCCTATAGTTTTGAATGCTTAATTGCAGCACATAGGTGGCACCTAAAGTTTCATGTATGAAAAAATGATTTAAATTTTGCTTTAGAGAAATATTTTACTTATCATTGAATGAACTGGAAACTGATGAAGAATAATTTTAAAAAAATGCATTTTCAGTCTCTTTAGTATTTCTTATTGATATCTGATGCTTGATTACTGAAAGGGTTGACTTATGTAAATATACTATTTTATATTCGATTCTGAAACGGAGAACTGTATTGATTAATGGGAAGAATAATTTTGCTATGTCTAGGGCTGCCATACTGCCAAGCATTGATATGGGATGTTATGCTAAATAAATAAAACATGAAAAAGTGGGTAGTGATGGTTTTACCTGATAGAAAATCACAATAAGTTAATAAATCTAATAAAAATGAATACTTAGAATAATAAAGCTGCAAGGTCATCCTTAGCTCAGTTCATTTAGTATAAAGTTTATTTTACTTTAATTATATTTTCGCATATAATCATAAAATAGATGTAAGCCTTAAAATTATAATGGCAAATCAAAAATTCAGCTTCAGTTGTCTCCTCTCCTGACTATTATGCTGATGACAGAAAATATTCTCTCCCACACAAGCTTGAATGGCAAATACCACATATTCTATAGCTTATTATATCTTGATCACTGCAAGGGAGAAACAGACAAACAGTACGGGCTGAGTAGTGGGAACATGGTGAGCAAACCCGTATGGCGTCCAGTTATGGGGAATTTAAGTAAATTCAGTCGTCAGTAAATGTGTCACATATTTATCCAGAATTCAGATTTTTACTTTCAAACTGGTCTAGATATCATGTATCTATCTCAAGCTTTAACGAATATAAATTTAAGATATTAATTTTAATTAAAACCTTTGATGATCAAGTTCTGTGAAGTAGCCAAATTCCTTATCTGAGTAAATAGTGTAACCAATCATTTCAGTTAAAATGTGCATGTGATGGTGTGTCCCTAATTTATCGTAGGCCCACAGCTAATTTCTAAAACCAATAGAGAGTTAAGAGGTTCAAATGGAAAAGTTTTGTGGAAGGGGAAGAATAATTGCACAGGCGGCGTTTTTGAGTGAATAAATATGTTCCTGAAAAGTTATAATTTCATCTATTATGCATTTCCCCAGTCCTGTCAGTCACATTTAAATATTCTGACACTCAACATTTAAACAAAAAAAAAAAAAAATCTGCTCTTTTGCAGGCTAAGACTGATTGAGTTATGGAGGAATACGCTTTGACTTCTAGACCACTTTGCATACACCCACTTTCTCATACAGCCATCTTTGACCATCCAATCAAATGCACAATGATTATTTGAGATCACTGATTACAAAATTTGTGGAAATCACAAAAGCTCCAGAACTGCTATTTTGAAGGTCAAGAGAAAAGTGGACTTGTTTTAAATTCTTTTTGAGGCAGCAACTGAACGGTTGACCCCCCCCCCCCCCCCCCCCCCAAAAATATTGAAAAAAAGTGTGACATCATTTATGGACAGCCCCTTATTTGAAAAACAGTTTTACTGCGTCATTAAATCTTAGAATTTTTAAAAAAAATCTGTGAGCTGATTGAGGTTATGTATCCGGCTTTTTAAAGGAATCACCAGCATTTATTAAGGTGATTCAGTTCTTTTCTACTACGATTGTCGAATCTTTATTATACACATTTATTAGAAAGGGCATAAATCCTTTGTGTAGATGCTGTAAAAATGCCAGTTTTTTCTTTTAATATGGGGGTTTGCACTGAGTGAATACCAAATCTTTTTGCACGCGACTAAGCAAGACCATGAAAGTTATAGAAGCAGGCAACATTAATGAACCGCTCACTTTATTTCATACTAGCCGCCTTTGGTGAGCAGCTTGTTCGCCCAGAATATAATTTCAATTGGTTCAATGCATTATTTGATATTCATGGTTCCCTTAACAATTTTAAATTTCACATTGTGATATATATTTAACCAATGTTCTTTCTGTAGCTTTGTACCTGTTCATTGTCTACATGAACAACCCTAATAGAGTCAAGTAACTGTTTTTGTCATGCAACATCAAATTGCCCGTTGTCGGCATCAACTTCACTCTTATTCCTCTTGCAAAATACGCATTTGATTTTAATTTTAAAATGGTTCAGCACATTTTACTTCCAGTCGCATGTTATCTGGATGAAATTATGCTGATCAAAACATGGCATTAAACATTAGGATGTTACTTTAGCTCAGGGTCGAATTTAGCCTTTGAAGCACTCCGTGTAAAAGTAAAAAATTGCGCCCCTATGGAACTACAATGTAAGCATTCTAATGGTCTCTTTTTACATTTTTAGCGAACGTCCAATAAACAACAGTGTAACTCAGTAATTGATAAAAATATTTATAATAATTTTTCACTTGAAATACTTCTTTTAAACAAAATAGTTTATAGGACTATAATTCAGACGAATTTTTTTTACGAACTTTAAGTTCAGAGAATTCTCTAATTAATTCAGAAACATCTAAACAGCTACTCGGTTCATACTCAATTCCTAATATAGTGAGGTGTGACAATCTTGTTTGAGATGTTGTTCGCAAATAGTTCTTGATTATTTTTAGTTTGGAAAAACTACATTCCCCGGATGCAACACTTATTGGAAGAGTTAGTAAAATTCTTAGAGCAACGCTCAAGTTTGGAGCAAAATTCACACAGACATTGCCTTTTATATATATAGATTACTGATAGATAGATTATTATTATTATATATATAGCCTTGCGAGTTTTGTGCTCATTCGTACATAAAATTAGATTGTTTTATTGTATTTTATAATTTTTTCCGAAACTTTTCTAATAAATTCAGAAACTCTGTTGTGATTTTTTTCTCATTTTGTTTTGCACCCCTAAATTTTTTTACTCCGTGACGGGGCATGGATTAACGAAGTGTTCGTCCGGCTCTGCTTTAGCTTTCAACAATGATAGAGAAACACACAAATAAATGTTTGTTTGAACAATGAAAACGGTTTGAGTTGCGTTGCAACAATGAAAAGTATTGTTGTAAATCATGCCAAAAATATTTTTGAAAATTTATTAAAATTAGAGAGAAGTCGTACGGCAACTTAATTGATATAATTCGAGAGATAATTTTTTTGCACTTTCAGATGGCTTAAAAATGAATTTTGTGCTGTAATATTTTCGGAACTTTTTGAGGAAAACCCCCAAAATTTCGCTTAATTTTAATTGATTTTTTTAAAAAACCGGCTCCGAGGTGCACATTCCCACCCTTCAAAGTATGTTTGTGCCAAATTTCGTAGCTCTAGGTCCAGTGGTCTGCCCTGTAGAGCGCCAACACACACCTCGTTTCTTTTTACAGGGATGAGATTTTTCCGCCTTTTGTGTTTTTTTTATAAAATTTTCCGCCTTTTTGCCCTTGTTTCGAGGATCCGCGTTTTTTCCGATCTGAACCAGTTTTTCCCGCGAAAATTGTACTTTTCCTCATGTCTGAGGCAAAAGATAGTTACAGGACTGAAATGGTCTTAAAAAGGAAGGAGAAGTGTGTTACACAACCAAGTACTTCAAATGAAAAGTTGCTGTCAAAAGAGGCAGCAAAGAAGCTATCAGCAAAAGCTACAAAATTACAAAGAAATGTCCATTTGAAGAAAGTGCACAAGATTTCTTCAAAGAGTAGAGTTCCTTCTTCAAATAAGCATCCAATTAATGGGAATGTCACTGAAAAATCAGTGAAGAAACAAAAAACAAGCGAGCCTTCTGCAAAATGAAGGAAATGTCCTTTGACAATCAAAGAAATGTTTGTAAATTCTTTTCTCAGATATGCATTAAAATACTAGTTTTATGCACCTGTTAAATTAGTCAATTTTATTTGTACTTTGTATGGATGGCATTTTCTCCGGATCTTTTTTTATAACTGAAATTTAGAGAATACTATGTTTTTAGAACAATATGTGACACATATTCATTTCTTCCCAAATATTGGAAATGTAATTATTATGAAATGTGAGAAATTTCATTGTATCTGCAAAATTGGTAAATAATCCCTTCCGCATGCTTTTTGTCGCATTTTTGGATTTCCTCCTTTTTGCTCTCTGACCAATCTCATCCCTGTTTTAAGGAAAGATATATTGTTACAAAAATTGTCCAGTGAGCGTTTGTGAATGCAGTCCAATAAGCAGGATAAAAAAAATAAAGCTCTTCATTTCACTGATATTCTAGGAAAAACAAACGAAGCACAGGTAATATAAATTTACAGCAGAGGTAGATAGCAGATAACTAATTAAATCTCGGAAACAGCACTTTCAGCAGCACTCGGTGTCTATCAGCTTGCACTGCTGACCAAAGTCTGTCGGACTGACTCTTGGTTTGAGAGCTTGCTTTTTATACTTTTTCCATCAGGAAGTGACGTCGCATAGTAATTTCTAGAAGAATCTTGATATTTCCTGTTCCAAGTAGTGTTAGTATCACAATTCATGAACTTTCTAGAATATTCATTTTGCCGCCAAGGTAGCATATCGGGGACACAATTTTGTAACAATATACAGTAGAGTCTCCCTACAACGAAGTCTCTCTACAACGAATTTCTCCCAATAACGAAATTTTTAATCGGAATGTTAAATAACATTCAAAATATTCTCCATATAACGAAACGGTTGTCTCCCTATAACGAATTTTTTCAGACCTTTATATTTTCGAATTTTGTCATTTTTGAAGAAAGTTGATAGTTTCTGTGCAACCAATTCGCTCACACGTGCCTGTTTCTGGAACCACCCACTCTTAAAATGTGAAATTTTTTTTGAAAATTTAACATCACGAAATGCAAAGCAATGTAAAAAAAAAAAAAAAACGGAATTTTTCAAGTAAAATAAACGTAAGTTCATACTAGCACATATTATTCTCTAAATTGGTGAATTGTCTTAACTTTTGAGCATTTTATTTATACTATTAAAAATAGTATAATTTTAACAAATTTGTAATATATATTACTTCATTTTTAATTGAAAATCATAAATAAATACATTTGAACTTATCGCACCTATTGAAAAGTTTGGAACATTTACTTAAATAACTGCAAAAATCTCTGATCTCCGTATAACGAATTTTTCTCTATAACGAATTTTTCAATTGGAACCAAGCGATTTCGTTATAGAGAGACTCCACTGTATATGTAATTAAAAAAAAAACATTTTATATTGCTTCTTCAGAATCATTCTGAACATTTTTTAAATATTTGATTTTTATTTCTTCAGTATTAACACTTTGTCTGACTGCTGTGCCCTAGGCCATGGCCTAGGTTGGCCGTATGGGAATCTGACCCTGTATATTGTTGCAAAGCTATAAAGTTGTTTCCCTGACATTCTAATCTTGGCAACAAAGGATTCTTCTAGAAAATCCTGAACTGTGAACCTATCTCTACTGGGAGCCAGTAACTTCGTGAACCTTCTAGAGATTGCGTAATGACGTCACTTCCTGTTGAAAAGGTGTAAAAGCAAGCTCTCAAACCAAGAGGAGTCAGTTGGATTTGGATCAGCAAGCACGCTGGTGAGCTGAGGAACATTTTGAGCGCTATTGAAAGTGCTGTGTCCGAGATTTATTGGCGATCTCTGCTGATTATTTATAAAAGCGTTGTTCATTTTGTTACCTGTGTTTCGTTAATGTGTTGCTGAAATCTTCGCGGAAAAAAGTCATTTATTTTTTTATTATCCTGCTTGTTAATCTTCATTCACCTACCCACAAGACGATTTTTGTTACAATATTCATAACATTCATTACACTCCACAAATTCCACTTTTAACTAAATAAGCATTGGTAAAGGTTTCGTGTTTAAATGGCATTATCACAACATCTACACTAGAATCATTATGATTCTTTTTAATCGGCTTAGATGGACATGAAGTGGAAGCATACCAGGACAAAAAAAAATAAAATAAAATAAAAAAGCAATTGAGCAACCTAAAGAAAATTTTGAAATAAATTAAATAACTAAAACAAGGAAACTTAAATAATAACAAAAATATCCATAGTATCACTAGAAGAGTCACTATCAGTAGAAGAGCCCATGGTATCACTAGAAATACTTTCGTGTTTTTTTCTTTTAATCTTGATCTTTTTTTATGTTGATTACTGATCTTCGTACTCAATGAAAGAATGATGTAGGAGAGAGCAGTTGGGGGTGTTCAAATGATGTCACACTTTTTTTCAGTATTTTTGACCCCCCTCCCCTCCTTTGCAACAAAGTGTCACATTTTACCATACCCCCCCCCCCCCCCCTTGTCGCATGTCACGCTATATTACATAAACTTATACTTTCACTTCAGAAACAAACCACTACGTTATAGATCATATATCAGATTTTATTTTTAAATTTAAACTGTGTGTTTTAATGACATTTGTGAGCATAACAATAATAATGTTTATATGTGTACTTATTTTGTATGAAATAAGATTAAGGTTTACAACAAAAATCAAATTATTATACAATAGTAATAAAATATTAATATAAAAGAGCAATTGACAACAATAGTATTTTGGAATTTGATATAAATCTTATCTTTACTTTATGAACACAAAATACTCTTAAACAGAATGAACTAAAAAAAATGCGCCTCAATAAGATCAACCTGTTTGTGCCACTACCAGTTCCACCACTCACCCAGGTGGTGCGAAGTATCTTTTGTTGGGCATTTCAAGGGTGTGACAGGGGAAGGTTTTCTTCTAATGGTGAAGAATTTCTGCTGCTACCATATTCTCAGAACCTACCCTGAATGAATTTTTCGAAAAGAAAGAAATATAAGAGAGAAAAAAAATCACAGGAAAGTTGTTTTAGCCCCGATTAAAAAATACCCCCAAATTCTGGTAATTTCAAAATAACTTCAAAATTTATATGCTGGTTTTAAATGTTTTTATTTTAACCAAAATGTGTGATGTCACACTTCTTGTTACCCTCTCCCTTGTCACAAACTGTCACAATTTCACGCCCCCCCCTCCAAGCGTGACATCATTTGTGGACGGCCCCTTGGCAGATCTGATTTTTAAGGATCTGGACTTAACTGGCGGATTAAGAGAAGGCGCACACACCCAAGGTCAGCCACAAATCATCAACTTCGAAACCGAAACTGCATGCCACTGACGTCACCAACTTGCCCTGCGTAGAAGAAAGAACACTTTCCGGTAGAACACTCGTTTCGAGTTTCTACCTCACCTCCGAAAGTACACTTCGCCGCACTGAAAAGCTAAAAGCTGACTACAGCAAAATTTCTCTAATCGGCGATCCGCTCAATGGCACGGATGCTTGGCCTATATTCATAATTTTAAAACTAGTAGGTCTGTAAGCAATAGATCTCGCGTCCCCCCCCCAACAGTAGCGACGATTGGGTGACAAAAGTGGGAGAGGGAGCAAAAAATTTATAGACATTGGAGTATAAGGGGTAGACCAGGAATGGCGCTAGAGTTTGCCTGATTTGCCCGACAGGGGGGCATGGTCTCCCCGACAGGAGGGCACGACCTGCTGTATGGGGGAAGATCGTAATGAAATTGGTCTCAAATTTTC
>BGPR01001347.1:184472-200436 GCA_013235015.1 Araneus ventricosus | reverse complement strand
AACAGACGAAATGAAGAACGATCGAGTTGAAACAGGAGCTCGCTTTGTCAGAACTATTGTTTTTATGGCGATTATAGGCTCTCCTACCAAATGCTAATATTGATGCTACTTTAATTGTGGTACTTTTGACGTAGATTTACGTCTCTCCATAGTGGTGTAATGGGGTGTCGGGAAAGGAAAAAATGATGACGCTTTTCGTGGTAAAGTTAAACGCTTATAGCTCCGCAACCAAATAGCATAGAGAGTTGGTTTCACTTTCATTCAACAGAGGAAGGTGGACATTGAAGATTGCAAAAAGAATTTTAGAATTTGGAATGACTGTTTAGTCACATTCGAGTTTCAAAGTGAGTGAAAATCACGAAGAATTTTACATAGATAGAGTCACATAGTCACACTAGACTAATAGTCACTATAGACTATAGATTTGATAGTCACATAGAGCTATTTTAGTCACAGAAAGTCACAATTGAGTAAGGTAAGTAAGTTTTCGCCCCTCAATCCCAGCGGCCGTTCCGCAGAGAGAACCTCCCGTCGAGTTTTTTAATATCTCGAAAAATATTCAGTTTTTACACTACATGGTAATTAACAAATTAAAGAACGCGAATAACAAATAGTGATAAACTTTTTATTAGATTTTTAATTAATTCAAAATTAATCGAAATGCCAAGGTAAAAAACCGCTGAATATAATGATACTAGTTTTTACATATTACGGGTGCTGAGGTGCAGAATAAACGGAAGAATTTGAGAACACGCTTTTCCAGAGAATTGAAAGCTCAAAGAACTAAATCAGGGCAGGCGGCAGTTGAGTTTGAGAAGTTGCTGTTTTTGAAATCCTCTCTGTCACAGCGTCCCACTGAAAGAAATATAGAGTCGAGTGAACCCGAAGAGAAAGCAAGCGCGGAATTAAAAGAGGTTGTGCCGCCAGCAAAGACACGTAAAAAAAAGAATGCTAACGTAACTTTTCAATAAATTTTGCTCCGCATATTAAAGGATGATTTGGACGAAGTTACAAATTTCGCTTTATCTTTAATTCTCGCATTAAAATCTCTCGCTGATCACGAAAAGTATGTATTCGACCAGTTTTTTGGCGCCGTGCTTGATTTATTTTTATCTTAAGTGTGTCATTTTTTTTAAAATCTCAAGTGCGCATTTACGTTTTTAAACTCCCGGTGTGTTTTTTATTAGACTCGGTGTTTGCGTGTTTTGACTTTTTGACCCTTGCCTTTTGGAAATGAACTTTAAATTTTAAAAAAAAAATACGGCTTTTGGTGTCATAGTGTGTCTTAAAGTTTTGCGATTATGCGTTTTCGTTTTTAATTATATATACGTTTGCATAAGTTTTATGTATTCTCTGTGGTCTACTTTTTGCTTTCTAAGGCATTTTTTTTTATTTACTCATTGTGACTTTTGTTCTTTGTGTGTTTGTCAGCACTCTGTAAATGGAGTTTTCTCTGTAGTGTGCTTTTCTTTAAATAAATAAATAAAAAGTTTCATGTGAAAATAGAGTTTCAGGGGTGGGGGGAAGTGCGTGGGAGTCAGTCTGGGACTTTGAACTTTCTCAAACAAGGTGTCTTAAAACAAAATAAAAAAATATTATTGATATACAGATTTGATGACAAATGAAATGATCTCGTTTTGAAGGCGGGAAGAGGCGCCCCCCGGCCGGCCCCGTGGTAGTGCACTTTGGAGCCTCCGTGAATGACCTGCCTAATCTATCAACTTGAATGGGTGAGAAAAAAACAGGTCTCGGAGCCAAATGGAATGGATTGGATTAGTGATGAATGCCCAGCTTAAAACATCGAGGACCAAATTTCCTCTCGCTGGTGTGGTGCAGAAATTCGGAGGGGGGGGGTCAGCTCAGGTGTCGTCCTCGTCATCTGACCTAACGCCACCTGAACACCCGATACTTATGACTACAGAGTCACCTCATGGATTTTAAATAGGCACAAGGTGTATAATGCACGAACACTAGAGCCGGCGCTCCCCACAACCAAACAAAATTACAAAACAATTTACAATTTCCAGAAATGTACAGAATTGGAAATGAGAAATATCACCAATAAATGAATAATAAAATAAACTTAAACTCTATCAAAACAACAACCCCTACACATAAAAGCAGTTCAAGATGTTTCACAATAACAGTCTTATTTACAAAACAAGTGTTCCGTGTATAAGAGATTTTTTTTCACTATTCAGTCTGAAACATATTCAAATCACACTAGAACAATTTGTTATTGTCACTAGAACATATAATTGTTGCTACTTTGAATCACACTTTAACAATTAGTTGTTGCCATTATGACTCACACTTGAACATTTAGTTGTTGCCACTATAAATCTGGTTTGACTGCTGATAGTCATCTGACCGCGGCTCAGAATTGGGAGGTCCGTCCCAAAATAGCCCTCGTGTTGCTTCCAAACGAGACTCGAATCTAAAATGAAACCACTAGACATTACGTGTCACAGTGCTTACGAAAGATCTTTTTGAAAGAAAGCAGCTTTAATTTCAAATATGTAGTTTCAAGACATAGAATATTGGTTGGTAGTTCTGATCAAATACAGGTGTCTCGAAAGTTAGTTCCTATTTTTCGCGAGATTAGACACTTTTTTAAGAAACTAAAGTTTTTTTATGCTTATCTTGTGAGAAACGTGCTAAATATTATCCCTCAATATGATGCATAGTGTTCCAAACTAAATAAATAAATATACCTCAAAATATTGTTGCACAAGTCTTACTGTGGGTGTATGGTGTCCAATACGCCGGATAATGGAGAATGAAGGTTTATTTACAGGAAAACACGTAGCACAGGTACAGGAAACAATAGTTCTTGCACAGATTACCAATGTAAACGGACAACAATTCGCAGGTAATAACAGTTCAGCACTTTGATATCTAACAACACAAACAGTCAGCAAATAACTAGTAACGACAATAACTGCACTTTCAATGGCGCTCAGCTCACCAGCTTCCTAGCTCGCACTGTGGACGAAGCTCTCAAGTCTTTCCCAATGGATCCACAACTCCTCCGTCATCCAAGCGCTCTCCTTATATAGTCTCCCCGGCAGGCGTGACGTCACATGGAATTATCTAGTACATTCAAGCGTATCTCCTCTCATAATAGAGACATCGAGAAGATTCCAGCACCTTTGAGATCCTATATTTCGTCGCCAAGGTCAGGGGTCCAGACGGGGCTGCTGTCGGTCATCCCATACTTACCCCTGTAAAACTCTCTTCCCAACCATGAGACTCACATTGCTGGGAAGCGACTTTCTGTGTTTGCAACAATATGCTTTACTCAAGTAACGCGGTCAGTTAGCTGTTCGAGAGATAATTTTTTGCTTCAGAATGTAGGGGAAAATGGGATGAAACCGGGTAGCTAATGTTCGAAGGCCTGTTGGAGCTAAAATATTCGACAGAGAGCTTATCAAATGTTATTAAAATATTCATTGTTTATCGGAATGCAATATATCTTTCAAGAAAAGTAATAATTTGAATACTTTTTTTACTAATGGTATTTATATATAAAAAAAATCAAACTACCCGGTTACGTATGTTAACGCTATGGGAAATTAGGAAAACTAGATTTTCAGTGGAAAAGTTTCAATCATTTTTACTTTATATGGCAATTTAAGAATATTAGTGATAAAATTCACACGTGAAGCAGTTCTCTTTTTCCTCCGCGCCACTGCAGCTTTCATGGGCACGGATAAGACAGTTTTTACATTGAATTAACTGATACTGTTTTCTCATGGGAGCAAGAATTGTTCATCATCGAGCAGTTCTTTTCTAGACTCTGGTCAGTTCAGTATTCACCTTCGCGTCGAGAGTACGCATCTCTCTGGTTCATGATTTCAGTGAGCGTAACGCCGGGTTATTTCACTATAGTCTAAGACAAGTGACTGTGTTGAAGCAGAAATATTATTTTCAAATATAGTAGTTACTTTCAAATTGCATTAGGATAGTTGCAGGAATATTTCACTAGGTGGAAGAACACGGTCTGTGGCCTTTGCTGTATGAGTATAGTGTTTTCTTTAGCGCTGTCGTTTATCAGTAACATATTCTCGGTGGTCTGGTGGGAGGGGGACCGTCGTCCCTCCCCCACTTTTTGCGGAAGAATTCAATTTTTATTTCATTTTAGCTACCTAAGACTGGGAAATATTTATAAAAAAAATCAACACTGTCCGGAACTGTTACTAATTTTTTAAAATTTTATTGTCTATCTCCCATACTCCGGGGTTCTTTTAGGAGTCTATAAATTTTTTGCCAACCCACTTTAGTCACCCATTCGCCGCCACTGTTAATCAGAGCGAAATTCATCGCAGATCGAAGGGTGTTTGTGGGCCGAACGTTTTAAGTCGAAAAGAAGTCAACGTTTGGTGCCAAAAATTTAAAGATGGACGAACGGAGGTGAAAAGACGAAGACCGAGGACTTCATACACGGATGACAACTGCTCAAAAGTCGAACGTTTGATTAAAGGAAGATCGTCGCATTAGTGTTCGTGAAATTGCTGAAGTGACTGGAATTCCTAAGAGTTCAATTCATGAAATCTTATTCGACCTAAACTTTGTGGCATCATCGCGGCATCTGGCAGTATCTCGAGTTGCAATTACATACAGATCGGATCCGCCCTCTTTGTGATGTCACCTATCAACCAATAGCGAACAGCCTGTTGGAGCATTTAAAGACGATGATTACTTCTGTTCTCTCTCTTCCTTTCTGTTACTTTCTCGTATACTGCTTCCTATACGAGAAAGTAACAGAAAGGAAGAGAGGTTTCAGAACGAGATTTTGACGAATCTCCACGTTTTAGACCTCCCCGAGTCCGAAAAACACAATTTGGGAATTATGTCTGTGTGTCTGTGAACACGATAACTCGAAAACTATGAGAGCTACGGAGAAGAAATTTGGTATGTGGTCTTTAAACATAATTTGTAAGTTTCTATCAAATTTTGGACAAAATCCGTCAAAAGGAAGCCTGTCTATCTGTCTGTCCACGCTCATGCGAACGCTATAACTCAAAAACTTGAATAGCTAGATGGATAAAATTTGGCACACAGTTTTATCATCATAAATGTAGGTCCGTATAAAATTTTGAGCCAAATCCGTCGAAGGGTTGACTGTCTGTCGGTCTGTATAATTTACTTTTGAAAAGAATCCGTATCTCCACGCGCATTGGTACTGGAAGTATTCTTCTGTGCACGCGAAAGGAACGGAATTTCATTAAAGAGTAGCGAATTACGTCAGTTTGTCCCTAAGCCGGTAAGAGTGGAAGTGTGTGATACATGCATTTTATTCGGTACGCATCTCTTTGAATTTGATTCTTTACCTAGATATTTTTCAATCACTATAATGGAAAACCTTGTGATAGTCATTGGATTCTGGATAACAGTAGGTTCGAATTTTTTGAGCCACGCGGGGGAAGGGGAAACGGCACCTTTTTGGGGAAGTATCCGAGAAAGTTTAGGGGAGAACACTCCCGCTGGTTGTATCATCATACCGCTAGCGTGTTTAATGATGTTATGATTTAATTTAGGACTTTAATTTAGTTGTTGTTCTATTAAATTTGTTATTTTGTTATGTAGTAGTCTTTCTTTGACTGCGTCACCAGCTCTGTGTTTCTCACAGTGGAGTACTCCTGATATATGTGGAATGCAGGCATGATAGGTTGAGAAGCTGAGTAGTGAAGTATTGTACAAGTCAACAGGAAGCACTTAAGTGTCTATCGGTCTACGTACCGAATACCTCGGCGACTAGACTAGTAAATATCACCTCTGCGCATGCTGTTAAGTTAACTGGGCCTCGACGTAGGCCTAGAAGTTACAACTTCCACAAAGTTTCGACTCGCTGCGAGGCACCTTTCCGGAATAATTCAAGTAACTTGACAAACAGCAGTACTATGAAGGGATGTTCAAACAAGTGTCACGCTGGGATAAATGTCTCGACGTTTAGGGAGATTATGTCGAAAAATAAACAAAAGTATACTGTTTTTGTAAAAATGTAAAAATATACTAAATAAGTTACCCCCCTCCCCGATGGGATTCATCCTCAGATTCCTTTCCATCCTACCCCCGAGCGGGTGTAGATTTTAATCCGGCTCCAAGCCATGTCATTTCTTCTTTTATATAGTCGACGTTCGTTATAACGACCACACATTATAAAGACCACTCCATTATAACGACCATCGATCAAATCCCCAACTATGTTTCCCTATGCACTCTATGTTATTTTACTTCCGGTATAACGACCGTCCAGTGTCGTCTAATCCCAATACAACGTCCGAATTCAGAGGACACTCTTCCCGGCATTTTTTAAAAAATTCCTTTATTTTTTACTTTAAAATCTATTTTGGAAATATATTTTTAATTGATAAAATTTTATTTTTAATACCAATGATAAAAAATGATTTGAGTATTTAGTTGTAATCTCTTTAAAAATAACCTGTTTTCACGGAACTGCTGAACGTGCATGTGTGCATTTTTTAATTATATCCACTATAGCGACCGCTCGTTATAAAGACCCTCTGCGTCCCACAGCAGAAGGTCTTTATAACGAGCGGTCGCTATATGTCGTAGTGGTGTTGTACGTGTCAATAAAACGATAAAGACAACCTGGATATCTTCAATGAATATGAATTTAAAACCACACGCATGAGAAACCATCACAGTTCGTGCAGTTATCGGGTTTTTGCAAGCAGAATGAGTTAATCAGAGCGAAATCCATCGCAGATTGCAGGGTGTTTATGGGCCGAACGTTTTAAGCCGAAAAGAAGTCAACGTTTGGTGCCAAAAATTGAAAGATGGACGAACGGAGAAGAAAAGAGGCAGACAAAGGACACGGATGACAACGGCAGAAAAGTCGAACGTTTGATTAAAGGAGGATCGTCGCATTAGTGTTCGTGAAATTGCTGCGAGACACCGTTCTAGAATACTTTAAGCAACTTGATAAACAGAAGTACCTTGAAGGGATGTTCAAACGAGTGACACGCTGGGATAAATGTCTCGACGTTTAAGGAGATTATGTCGAAAAATAAACAAAAGTATGTAGTTTTTTCAATTCCTACTATTAGTTCCCACTCTCCCTATATCTTGTTCAAATTTTGCAATCGATTTTAAACTAACTTCCCGATGAGCTGGAGACTCGAAACTTTAAACAGAGCTCAGAACTAGACGACAATGCAATATTAATTCGCTTTCTTCTCTGTCATTTCATATTTTGCATGACGCATGCGCAGTGCGTTTTTCATTATATCTCGAAAACTATTAACATTACAGACTTGGTTCTTGGATATATGGATGGCCCATGGGATCATCGAAGCACCCCCATATTTCAGCAATATCTTTGCACATGCGCAGTACATTTTTCACTATATCTCGAATCACCTAAGTAGGAATTGACTTTAAAATTTTTTTTTATATTACTTGTTGTAAAATGTGTTAAATATTTTCTTGAATTATAACTATCAGTGTAATTTTGCCCTGTACCTTTATTATCGGAAAAATAGCAATCACTTCTGCCCATCCGAGGTCCCGTTAAGCGTCACACTAGCACAGTCATCGAACAGCTGATAGCTATTCCCGGGAAACTTCCATTGACCCTCCATCGAGTGTTTTTCTACTTTTCCAAGCAAGGGTATTTCACGGAGCACAAAGGAAAATCCAAATACCTTCTTAACGACACTTCTTGAGAAGGCGGTCACGCGAACCGGCAGCGGCCGTCACGTGACAGACAGCGCAGGGAAACGCCCCGCCGTGACCGAATGGGTCAATCGGGGCAGAGTGGTCGTCCTCTCGAAGGCCCTCAGGGTTAATCGATTGGTGACCAAAAAAAGAAAAGGGCACTTCCAAAGAAGCGTCAAACATTTTTTTCCCCCTCGTGCTTTTTTATGAGGTTCCGATGCAAGAATAGCCAAGGACGGCCAAGAAAAGACGGACGCACTCAAATAGTTTTATGTCAGAGGCGACACGGCAGTTAATTAAAGTTAATGTTATTTCAATAAAAATTATATAAACAATACACTCCTAAGCACAACTTTCTCACGCCACATAAAGATTAAAAAAAACTTTTTTCGCATTTTCGATCCAACTCTAGTGTATATAGTGAAGTGCTGACACTTTGTGAAAAGGGGGGGGTCAAAAATATTGAAAAAGGGGAATCATTTATGGAAGCCCTATATTTGAAAACAGTTTTACTGCGTCATTAAATCTTAGAATTTTAAAAAAATCGTGAGCTGATTGAGGTTATGATCCGGCTTAAAGGAATCACCAGCATTTATTAAAAGGTGATTCAGTTCTTTTCTACTGCATGATTGTCGAATCTTTTATTATACATTTATTAGGAAGGGATAAACTTGTAGATGTTGTAAAATGCCAGTTTTTCTTTTAATATGGGGTTTGTACTGAGTGAATACAAATCTTTTGCACGCGACTAAGCAAGACCATGAAAGTTATAGAAGAGGAATATTAATGAACTGCTCACTTTTTTAATACCAGCCGCCTTTGGTGAGCAGCTTGTCTGCCCAGAATATAATTTCAGTGGTTCAATGCATTATTTGATATTCCATGGTTCCCTAACAATTTTAAATTCAAATTGTGATAGACATTTAACCAATGTTCTTTCTGTAGCTTTGTACCTGTTCATTGTCTGCATGAACAACCTAATAGAGTCAAGTAACTGTTTATGTCATGCAACATCAAATTGCCCGTTGTCGGCATCAACTTCACTTATTCCTCTACAAAATACCATTTGATTTAATTTTAAAATGGTTTCAGCACATTTTACTCAGTCGCATGTTATCTGGATGAAATTATGCTGATCAAAACATGCATTAAACATTAGGATGTTACTTAGCTCAGGGTGATTTAGCCTTTGAAGCACCTGTGTAAAGTAAAAATTGGTCCCTTTGGAACTCAAATGTAAGTACTAATGGTCTCATATTATATTTTAGCGAACGTCCAATAAACAACATGTAACTCAGTAATTGATAAAAAATTTATACAATTTTACTTAAAAAATACTTTTAAACAAAAAATGTTATAGGACTATAATTCAGAAGAATTTTTTTATGAACTTAAGTTCAGAGAATTTCAATTAATTCAAAACATCAAACAGCTACTCGGTTCATAATACTCCCTAATATAGTGAGGTGCATAACTTGTTTTGAGATGTTGTTTTCTAAATAGTTCTGATTATTTTAGTTTGAAAGCTACATCTCTGGATGCAACACTTTGGAAGAGTTAGTAAATTCCTAGAGCAACGCTCAAGTTTGGAGCAAAATTGCCACAGAGCATCGTGCCTTTTATATATATAGAGATTACTGGAGTAGCCTTGTGAGTTTGTGCTCATTCGTACATAAATTAGATTGCTTTATTGTATTTTATATAATTTTTCAGAAACTTTTCTAATAAATTCAGAAACCTGTTTGTGATTTTTTCTCATTTTGTTTGACAATTTTGCATCCCTAAATTTTTACCCATGACGGGGCATGATTAACGAAGGTTGTCCGCTTCTGCTTTAGCTTTCAACTAACAATGATAGAGAAACACAAAAATAAATGCTTTTGTTTGAACAAGAAAACGTTTGAGTTGGTGCTAACAATGAAAGTATGTTGTAAATCATGCAAAAATATTTTTTGTATTTATTAAAATTAGAGAGAAGTCGTACGGCAACTTAATTATCTAATTGGAAAGATAATTTTTTTACCTTTCAGATGGCTTAAAATGAATTTTGTATATAATATTTTCAGGCTTTTGAGGAAAACCCCCAAAGAATTTCTGTTAATTTTACCTTGATTTTTTAAAACCGGCCTGCAGGTACACATTCCCACCCTTCAAAAGTATTTTTGTGCCAATTTCGTAGCTACGGTCCAGTGGTCTGCCCTGTAGAGCGCCAAACACACCTTCTCGTTTCTTTTTTACAGGAATAAGATTTTTCCTTAGCCTTTTGTGTTTTTTTATAAAATTTTCTCCTCATTTTGGCCCCTGTTTCGAGGATCTGCGTTTTTTCGATCTGAACCAGTTTTTTCCCGCGAAAGTGTGTCTTTCCTCATGTCTGAGAGCCAAAGATACATTACAGGACTGAAATGATCATAAAGGAAGGAGCAAGTGTATTTACCTATGCAATACTTCAGATGAAAAAGTTGCTGTCAAAGGGAGAGAAAAGAAGCTATCACATAAAGCTACAAAATTACAAAGAAATGTCCATTTGAAGAAAATGCACACAGATTTCTTTAAAATAGTAGAGTTCAACTTCTTCAAATAAGCATCAATTAGAGAAATATGAAAATCAGTGAAGAACAAAAGCATAGGCAGCCTCTCACAAAGAGAGAGAATGCCTTTGACAATCAAAGAATGTTTGCTAGAAAATGTTTGTAAATTCTTTTCTCAGATATGCATTAAAATATAGTTTCATGCACCGTTAAATTAGATCAATCTTTATTTGTACTTTGTATGATGGCGTTTTATCCGGATCATTTTTATAACTGTTGAGAGAATGCTATGTTTTGAGAACAACACATATGACAAATATTCATTTCTTCCCAAATATTTGAATTAATATTATGAAATGTAGAGAAATTTCATTGTATCTGCAAAAAAATTGTTAAATAATCCCTTCCGCATGACTTTTGTCACATTTTTGGATACGTCCCTTCCAGTCGTGCTTTTTTGACGAATTTTGGATTTCTCCTTGTGTTCTCTGCCACCATCCTCCCTGCTTCTTTAAGGAAAGATATATTGTTACAAGAATTGTCCAGTGTGCGTTTGTGGTACGCGTCCAATAGCAGGGATAAAAAATCAAAAGCTCTTCATTTCACTGGATATTCTAGGAAAAACAAACGAAGCACAGGTAATATAAAATTTGCCAGAGTAGTAGATCCTAATTAAAATCTCAAACAGCACTTTCAGCTTGCACTGGTGTCTATCAGCTCACTGCTGACAAAGTCCTATCGGACTAGCCTTGGTTTGAGAGCTTGCTTTTCTTATACTTTTCCCATCAGGAAGTGACGTCGCATAGTACTTAATCTAGAATCTTGATATTTCTGTCTCCTAGTAGTGTTAGCATCATAAATTCATTGAACTTTTAGAATATTCATTTTTGCCAAAGGTAGATATCCGGGGACACAATTTTTGTAATCATACAGTAGAGTCTCCACTGAAGTCTCTAACGGAATTCTCCCTCAGGAAATTTTAATCGGATGTTAAATAACATTCAAATATTCTCCATATAACGAAGTTAGTGTGTCTCCTATAACGAAGTGTTGTCTCCCTATAACAATTTTTTCTAATCCTTTATCTTTTCGAGATTTTGTCATTTTTGAAGAAAGTTGATAGTTTCTGTGCACCATGTCGCTGGCACTTGCCTGTTTGGAACCAATATTTTAAAATGTAGAAATTTGTTTTTAATTTAACATCAAAATGGCTACAATGTAAAATAACGGAATTTTTCAAGTAAATAAAGTAAGTACTAGTATAGGCGTATTATTCTCTAGAATTGGTGAGATTGTCTTAACTTTTGAGCATTGGCTTATTAGCAATAAGAAGTATAATAATTTAACAAATTATAATATATATTACTTCATTTTTAATTGAAAAATCATAAATAAATACATTGCTGAACTTATGCACCCTATTGAAAAGTTTGAACTTTAGCTAAATAACTGCAAAAGTTCTCGATCTCCGTATAGACACATTTTCCAATTGAGACCAAGCGATTTCGTTATAAGGGAGATTCCACTGTATATTAATTAAAAAAACATTTTATATTACCTCTTTAGATCATTCTGAACATTTTTTAAATATTTGGTTGTTATTTTTTTTCAGTATTACACTTCTTCTCTGAGCTGCTGTGACTCTAGGGCGCATGGCTAGGGTTGGCTGATATGCGAATCTGACCCTGTATATTATTACAAGCTTAAAGTTGTTTCCCTGACATTCTAATCTTAGGGCAACAAAAGGATCTCTTCTAGAAAATCCTGAACTGCTTCGGACTCATCTCTAGTGGGAGCCATCCATACAGCACACCCTACTCCCAAGGACTTCCCCACGAGTGTACTTCCGGGAGGGATGAGTATCCAAGTGAGGTCCGCGGTGCCAACACGCAAAGGACGACCACAAGGAAATCGGATACTCCACCTAAATTCCTCCTTTCTATAGCGCTCAGTCCTTCACGGGAGGTGGGAGAACACTCTCAGATAGTTCGACAGGGAGGCTTTACTGAGCCTGGATCCATGGGATAGCTCGTTTGCGTTTTAAAGGACCATTTTCATATGGTTTCAGCACAAAAGATTTTATTCAGAATGTATTATAAATCTCTTATTTTCTTAACCAATTTTTAAACTGTTTTAATTTTATTTTGTCTTTTTTTTTTTTAAATACTATCATTAGCTTTAATTTCTTTAAACCATTGAGATTAATTACTTGAGAAATATAAAAGTTGTAATCCTTTAACCTAGTGCTTATTCTTTTTAAAAGATAAAAATAATTATTTTACTGATACAAATGACTTTAAATAGAAAATGGTATTTATAGTGATATAGTTGTGAATATGTGACAGTTTAAAAAAAATCCTCTCATTGACTAAGGATGTTCATTAAATTAAAATAACTACATATACAGTGTCAATTTTATCGTAGAATGAATGAATCAAATAAGAGATTATTTGTATATTTATAAGAGCATTTGTCTGATAGTATTATGGGCTGTGATAGAAATTCAAGAACTGTATTGGTATTAAAATTTATAGCAAAATTAGATTTAACCGTAATTTTCTCCATTTTTTACATTTCCTAAATATACAATAATCTTTCGGTATTCTTTTTTTTTTGTAAATTCTAAACTAAAACACAAAAAATAAATGATAGCTGATTTTTCTTTCAAACTAACAGCATTTTATTGCAGTACGCATATTTATAAAGCTATAGTAGTAGAACTAGGAATCAAACACATGGGAGAAATGACCTCTTGAATTCGGATTTCGGGAATCTAGATTATCAGAGAATCCCATGAAATACTCTTTGATGCAGTAGATTTTGACTCTTGTGCTCTGTGAAGTTTAGGAAAGAACGGCGGCAATGTCTTACTGACAGGAGGTAAACAAGTTGAGGGTAGAAAGAAAATATCGAGTTTTTTCTATCACTAGATTCTCTTCCTTGAATGAAGAACAAATCGAGTTTTTTTTAGTTTTGTTTCATTGTAAATATTATTTTCCTTACGTTTTTCTGTAAATTTTCAAGAAAATTAAAATATATATATATATTTCGTATAATCAGAATTTTAGCTTCTCAGTTATCTTACGTTAAGTAAATACCCTACTTTTTACAAACTGAGTAATAAGTGAAGGTAATATGAAAATTTTCCTTAATTCCTTCCATTTTAAAATTACAAATATACATTAAATTAATTAATTATGATATTATAAACATTTACATGCTAATAAAGCACAGTAATAATTGTAGTTTGGTTCTTTATATTTTTGAAAATTTAGACAATTACATAAATCTCTTGCTTGAAAGGCAGATGTATTTTTCTTCAAATGAGGGTCAAAGCGTCACAATTTTACATTATTTATGTATTTTAAATTAAAAATCATTCATAAATTTACATAGTAGTATAGAGATATCAATTATTATATTGCATGATGATTATAATGCTTTGAGATGTTGAAAATATTTCCAATATTTTGTAGAGTTTTTTGAGCTTTGTAAAACAGTTATTTTTTTGAGAAGTTAAAATCTAAGTAGCTTATTTTTTATTAATTTTAGTTACTCTTTCAGAGCGAAAAGGAATTCTATTTCAGTTAATTACGCTATTTATTTTATATTCATTTTTCAAAACGATAGAAAATTTCTGAAAATAAAAAGTTTGTCATGATTTTTTATGAGAATATATGATCGAATTCAGAACGCCGTATTAATCGTATTTAAAAGTTCGTGTTTAACAATTGTCACTTATTTTGTGTATCCTTTCATGAGTTTCAGAGGGCCTGACTCCACATATGTGAACATATATTCGCATCTCATTCTGCTACTTGAGTTTTTTCATATATTAATTTATAACTAGCGCATTGCTTTTC
Source organism: Araneus ventricosus (assembly GCA_013235015.1). Taxonomy (NCBI): domain Eukaryota; kingdom Metazoa; phylum Arthropoda; class Arachnida; order Araneae; family Araneidae; genus Araneus; species Araneus ventricosus. Next base: position 186,362 of record BGPR01001347.1, on the reverse strand, counting down.
AGTGAGTTGTGTTCTAGCCTCTAATATGAATTTAAATAATTAATATGAATTCATTTAAACTTCATTTAATTTGCAGTTAAGAATTTTTTGTATTACTTTATTTTTGAATTAAATCATCCAGCGAACGAAATTAATTAAAATGAAGGTACCGGAATGAATGGATACTTTTTTTTTTGAAAAAGATTTAACTGTGATTTATAAAGATGAGCTTTCATAACAAAGTAATAAGTGGAGAAAGTTCAAATGTAGATTAAATTTTAAATGATTTCATACTAACCATTCTCTTAAAGAAGCAAGTAAAATAGTATCTATGTAAGTCACTATTTCATCAAAATTCCTCAACAAGAAGCTTTGAAACCATAGAAATTATGAATAGCGCCTTGAGAGTCCACGTGAATGTATATAATAATAGAAACCATGCTGACTACGCATTCATATTATTATTCTATATTTATAATTATTCAGTTCTATGTGTCAGGTATGATCAAGCTGCTCAGATCCCTTCCATAAATTTATTAGAAGAGTATGGCGAAACACGTGCCGTTTCTTTTGTTGCATGATCTGGCTGAAGTTACATCGTTGTATTAACAGCTGAGAGCAACATACACTAAGAAGTACATTCTTCCTCATTGACGAACATGGGAGGCCTGATTCTGCAAGGTGTGTTTTGGTGTCTCCGTCAGTTGTTGAAACCACAGAAGTTAAAAAGCCGGAAAAGCGTTCCTACTGTAATAAAATTCTCGTCGGGGGGGATTAAAGACCTAAGCTTGCTCGAGGTTTCTGGGGTCACTTCATCTTCCCTTGGAATACCCGGCATGAGATACATTGAGAACAGCAGCGAGCACAAATCAACAATGGGAAAAGTGCCCCTTCCCAGATTTTTTCATATGCTGTCGCACCGATTCAGTACTCACGTATCCGGGAAACGGCGGCAATTTTCGAAAGAACCGTTTTGTATTCCAGGTACCTAGTGTCCATACACAGTTTTTAAACAAAATAGACGATATTGGGCACACATATTTGTTAGATTCTAGGCTTAATATTAGGAGAGATTTATGTTTGTCTTTTTAGATTTTAATGAGCCAAAACCCCGACAGGTTTTTCTTTCAATTATTTCCGAATGAGTGCCCAATCATCTGCGAATCAGTGGCAAAAATTATTCTTAAAAGATTCAGTCACAGAATATCTGGATGAGATTGTTCACACCTCCCCATGTTAGCTAAACTATAAGATAAGCGAAATATTTATTCGGAATTCAAATAGAATGACAGGAACTAAAAGATAAAATAACTTTTTCTGCATATAAAACATTGTTTTTAATTAATACATAAATTCTCAATAAAGTCATCCAATATCTACATTATCAAAAATTACTGGCGATGATTTCCTGATAATTAAAGCTCAAAATTCTTTATTTCAAGTATAAATCTAAATAAATAAAAGTGAAACTCACCTGAAATAGATTTTCCTTTCATATTTTCGCATATATAACCAATATGCGATAAATATTGGTTGCTTATATTAATTATTAAAATAAGATAAATGATTAATTAAAAATTCATCTTGTTTATTGGTTGGTGTATTATTGATTAAAACTTAAATAATATCGGGTTATCCAAAACTGTTTTCATTTTTTGCCCCGCATTTATTGTATACAAATTTTCTGGAGCACAAATAGGCTGCCTGTAATGGAACATCTAATTGCATCCTGTTGGAATTCAATTTCTATTCCCATTTGTAAATACGCATCATCTATTACAATAATAAAATGGCGCGTACATTTTAACCTAGCAACATGTAACTGAATAAAACGTAATTATTATAAAAGTAAATGAAACATTTTTCAAATATACTTTAGGTAGTAATACGTAACTGAACGAAGTACACTTC
>BGPR01001347.1:157227-182444 GCA_013235015.1 Araneus ventricosus | reverse complement strand
CATTTATATCTTCCGGTGCCCCAAGCGCCTCAAATATAGTTAAAAATTGATTTTTTTATGAAAATTTACAATTTTTTTTGTTTTGTTTTGAAATTATTTTTGGCATGGGGTGGGAAAGTTGTGTCTTAGGTATATTAGTTTACATATATATTTTTATTGAAATCCATTCTTATCTTCCAGTGCCCCAAAAATAATTAAAAGTGACATTTTTTTTTTGAAATTTATAAAAAAATATTTTCAAAATTTCCTTTAGCGCCGTGCAAGAAAGTTTTGTTTTAGGTATATTAGTTTACGTTTTTTTATTATTATTAAAATTCATTCATATGTTCTGGTGGCTCAAACGCCCTCCAAATGTTAAAAATTGACATTTTTACAAATATCTATTAAAAATTGTGAATTAATGCAAAATATTTGAAAAATTGGCAGATTATTCAAGTATTAAAGTATACTTATAAATAATTATAATTTTATAATAATACATGAAGAATAAATTTAATAGTTGGAGCAATAAATCACAAAACTTATAAAAAGTGAACTTACATCATAGATTTTTTTAATTCTATTAGTCTGAAGATTCACATATTTCTAAAGGATGTAATCCTTTTTGGTATTATAATGCTTGATAAGACTTCTTGATTGTATCCTATTCAATATGAAGCCGTGTCTCTTCTCTTCTCCATATACACTTTTTCAACGCTTCAGACACTAAGCGAAAACATCTTTCTACACCTTGGGTATGGCGTGGATATTTGGATCATTCCTCCGTTTTTCTAACTTACCATGGGCTCAACTTCTTTAAATGACACATTTATCAAAAGAGGTGGTTCAAAAGGTCCAACTCGTTGCCAGTTAATAAGTGCAAAATAATGCTTTGCTTTAAAGTCTATTTTTTGGTACTTCAAAAATTCTTAGTCTGATAATCCTATGTTTTCATTTCTAGCACAAATTAGTTTTCGTAGTGCTGAAAACCTTATATTCTCTCTGTTATCTGTGAGCATTGACAATAGCAAATTTTCAGGATAACAAAAGAAGCAATTTCGTTGAGTAAAAGTGTCATATTTCTTAAATTGGGTTCCAAATATCTAGAAAATGAGATAAGTCTCCAAATATGCTGCGCTCTTTCTTTTATGGAGGGCTTTGTCTTGACATGGAACCAAACAGGTTGCATATTCCTTCATAATATACCTTGCAAGGATAATAAGATTGTCAGATGGTTTTTCTGTGACCACATACAGCCTTAAAATTCTACCTGCAAATGTTATCCACCTTGAGTGAGCAACTGAACCAGGCCTTCTTAATACCAGGTCAGAATAATATTCACCACGTGATATTGCTAGGCAAATATCATATATATACTGCTGATCATTGTTGAGAACCATTCTATCTATATTATATGGTATATTCTCCACACTTATTGAAAAAAAAGGAGCTACAGATAGCTCCTGGCAGGATTTGATTTTTTTACAAATTGGGTCGACAAAATTCTTTAGGACAAGTTGTTGCACAATCCAAAGAATTTAGTAGATGACGGAGAGGTAACTCATTTGTTTGAAGCAAACAAATGCACTACTGTAATGGTCTATTGAGGCCAGTTCCATCAAGCGAATAATACCTCCCTTGTGCCCGGTATTAACATTTGTTCCATCATATCCAATTGCAATGTTAGCCCATTTAATTGCATATTATTTGATACAAAAAAAAATTGAGTATTGCTTCTTTTATGGCTTTAGCTCCTCCTGTTGCAGCATTAACATGTCCGATATACACAGAGTTAGGTTCGTTTACAGGAGTATAATGCTCCTCCTTCGCTGTCTTTGGGTAGTACTTTGTGTCCTTCTTAATTAGCACTTTTGTGTTGTCTTTTCTCCCATCGAAATATAATCCGGTTAAAAGAGACCAAGACACTGTTAACTTAGTGGACTCTGCAACTGCATTTTAAAGCTTTTTACCCTGTAAACGAAATTTATTGCGATCTACCACATGCGAAGTCTCTCCTTCGTGTACATTTCCAATGTCTTGTAAAACAGCACTGGCAAATGAAGCAACTTCTCTATCTGAAATTCAGTATCGATCACATTCCCTTGCTAAGGTAGGGAAATCTAAACGATTTTGTGATAGATATTCCAAGGTAATTACATCCTTATCTGTATACGTGGAGGAATACATAGTGTTGAGCTCAAGTAGCTCCATTGATTGAGCATGAGCAGCATCAGTTTTAACCATTTTAAGTTTTATTCTTTTGTCTTCCGTCTGTTTTCTTTTTCCCTTTCCTTTTAGTCGCAATTACGTCCACTCCTCCAATAACCATTTTCCTTTCTAATCTTTGATCTTGTATAAACAATCGCGTAACAAGTGGAATTTTCATGTCTTTTTGGCATTTATATGTATCGAAATTTGTACACTTACAAAATGTGATATCGAACAAACACGATATTTTTTCATTACGATAATTTTCCAATTTTTGTTGGAATTTTTTTATCATTCATTCACCTTTTCCTCTACGTTTATCCCTGTGAAATAGTTTCTTTAACACATTTTTTTATTTTTAATTTTTAATTCGAAATTTGCATAAAAATCGTTTTTGCAAATATTTAAGTGTCTTGGGGCACCGGAAGATATTGAACAAAGTTGAAAAAATTTTGCATGTGTGCTAGTACACTTAAAAGACAACTTTTGCACCCTATGCCGATTATTTTATCCACATTTCGAATTTTCGATCCACCCTACTATACACCCTCCCTCCCCCTTGTCACATGTCACACTATATTACATAAACATATACTTGCAGTTCAGAAACAAAGCACTACGTTATAGATCATATTTCAAATTTTATTTTTAAACTTTAACTATGTGTTTTAATGACATTTGTGAGCATAACAATAATAATGATTATATGTGCATTTATTTTGTATGAAATAAGATTATTACGACAAAAAATGTAATTAATATACAATAGTAATAAAATATTGATATAAAAGAGCAATTGAAAACAGTAGTATTTTGGAATGTGATATAAATCTTATCTTTACTTTATGAACACAAAATACTCATAAACAGATTGAATTTTTTTTAAAAAAAGCGCCTCAATAAGATCAACCTGTTTGTGCCACTACCAAGAGGTGGGGAGACGTATCTTCTGTTGGACATTTCAAGGGTGTGACAGGGGGAGGTTTGCTTCTAATGGTGAAGAATTTCTGCTGCTACCATATTCTCAGAACCTACCCTGAATGCCTTTTTCAAAAAGAAAGGAATATAAGTGGAAAAAAAAATCACATGAAAATTCCTTTAGCCCCGATTAAAAAATACCCTCAAATTCTGGTAATTTCAAAATAACTTCAAAATTTAATCTTCTAATTTTAAACGTTTTTATTTTAAACAAAATTTGTGATGTCACACTTCTTGTTACTCCCTCCCCCCCTTGTCACAAACTGTCACAATTTCACGAACCCCCCTCTCCCCCTCCAAGCGTGACATCATTTGTGGACGGCCCCTAATCTAATATCATAAAATACAGAAATGAAGTATTAAAGTTGAGAAAAACGATAAATAAAGTTCTTAAATTCCAGTATTTATTGGTCTTAAATAACAAGGATAATTACAAACTTGTCAGTCCATTTTCACCAAAAATTTGTGTATTTATCGAGTGCATTTTTTAACAAATGGGTTGTCATTCAAATAAATTAAAACAATGTAATACAAAAGCAGTTTATTAAGATGGTCAACAAAAAATGAAATAGTATGTAAAAAAGAAAATACTTTTATATATATATATAAAATATATAGATAGATATGTAGAGAAATCATAAATCAGTAATAAATTATTAACTAAGCTCTCCATAAGGAATATAGATAAATTTCAGGAACAAAATCTATGTACAAAAAATTAACTGCAAAATGTCTCAAGAGAAAATGATTCATACTTATAATGAAAGCCACACTTCATTGCTGCTTTTTTTTCTGAATTTAAACAAAAAAAAAACTACAGATATTTCGCAGTCTTCAGTCAGATCTGTACCAAGTCCAAAAACTTCTTTTCAGAGAAGAGCAGTGAAGTCAGTATTTCAAAAATCCTGAAAATTAGAACAGTGAAAAATCCAAAAGCATCTTGAATTCAGAATGTTAATTCTGATTTAGATATTTTAACAAATAGACTGGATTTCCACGAATCTGCTCAGACAAGAAGTGTGTCCCCCCCCCCCCCCTGAAGTTAATATAATAAGCGAGTTTCAAATTTTGACAATATTTTAATGATATATTTGATTTAAAGCAAAATTTAATCTTAATAAAATCCAGAAATTCCAGTTGTAAGAAAATAAAAAGTCCAAAATTCTGGGTGAATCAAGAACACAGGCACCCCTGTGAAATTTTCATCTTGTTTTTTAGTGTTTGAATATACGCTTTTTAAGGATCTTAGGTACCATTTTTAATTTCCGATATTGTACTTTTTCATGTGATACCCAAGGGCTTTTTTTTCTTTTCTTTTAAAAGGTTTCTTTAACTCATTAATTTAAAGCATACACTTCAGTAAAATTCTTTGTTAAAGACACGAAGATAAAGATAACTGTGGAGTAAAATGTTCCTTCCTATCGGGGTGGTTTTTTTTTTCAGTAGAAAATCATTCATTAAAAAAAAACTCATTTATAGATACATATTAGAAATTTTTTTAAAAAAATATCGTAAAGAATCAAAAGATTTTAGAATTCTTAGCATTACTTATTAGTATAATAATTAGCAAAAATAAATCAAAGGAAAGACGTAAAAATTTCAAAACGATGACACTTTGACTTCAGCGTCTCTCTAACTGATAGAAACTGGTTAGGACTTAAGGAATACCTATCGACTTGATAGACTATGCAAAAATGAAGCAAAGGAATGCGACTGTCCTATGTGTTAACCCTTTATAAAGCCATTTTTTTCTAATAGCGGTAAAATAAAATAACTTAGGCATTGATATTAATTTAAGAAAAGAAATTCATTTAGCTCATAAGATGACATTTTTTTGTTAATTAATTTTATTAATTAATAATTAATTACCAAGTCAAGACACTTCGTTATGGTTTGAGATAAGACACTGGAACATCCAGGTTTGTGTTTCATCGAAACATTTGGCGAGAACTTAAAGAATGCATTTAAGAATGGATGAATTTGGTGGGAAGTATAGTCCCACGGCCTTAGAAAGGGTTAAAGTGATAATTAACTTTATGTTTTTCAGATTTTATTTTATGTTTCATTTTAGTTTAATTTTTAGTATTTTATTTTAGTTTTTAATTTTAAGTTTTATTTTTAGGGATTTTAATTTTATGTATTTCAGATTTTTGCAGGAGTGGTTGCAACTCCATTTCAAAAATACTGAAATAATTTCAAATAACTGTCGATTGTTAATTTGATACGCAAAAATGCCTATTTTAACAAAATTTATTTTGATTACTCCATTGAATTTGGTATAAACTAAAGGTATTACGCTATCTTAGTGATATATTTGTTCTAAACTAAAATTTGAGACCGATAGTTATTATTAAAAATATCCTGATATTCCCAGATTCGAGAATGTAAAACATCCAGGATTGCGGATAAATCCCGAATCCTGTTTTGGAGGTAAAAGCAGATTTCAGAATAACTGCTTCTTCGGTGAATACTGATTAAACTAGTTCTGCTCCGAAAGAAAGATACATAGTTTTTGGACTCAGCATAATTCTGATCAATGTCAGTGATATATAAAAAGAAAGTCATTTGAACTTATTTATCTACAAGACACTAACTACCGAATGCTTATTTTCAGTACTTTAGAACAAAACAAAAATTTAAAAAGCACTGCAACTGAGAAACCTCAATAAATGCATGTCATGTAAATAATCATGGAGAAGCACTCATAATCAAATCTTTGTAAATTGTCATAACTCATTTCAAATAACCTGCATGATTTTCATTGCAGCAACTATCAATAAGTCTCAAAATCATATACTGTGAAATAAATCTAAACATATAATGTTAGTAGACAAGGAGATGAAAGTCATAGTTAGTAAAATTAAAGGAACTGAAGACAGATAATCAAGTACACACACGAAAAAAAGATAATCTCCCTTATTTACACTCAGCTTTCACTTAGATTCATAAAATAGAATACAGAAATAAAGAATTAAAAATAAATGTGTCAAACAAAAATATTTTGAACAAGACATTAATTCTTAAAGATTAGAAAATTCTAAAAAATATTTGAAGCAAATTCAACCTTAAGGACAATTTTTGAAACCTTAGAGTTTGATTTCTTTTTTTTTTTTTTTTTTTTTTTTTCCCCCTTCAAGAAAGAAGGTTTGAAAAGAAAGAATTTGTTGAACCTTGGTACTAACCACATATGAAATATGAAGATCAATTCTACAAATTAAACATAATAAGTTATCAAAAACAGTATTACACTTTTTTTTCAAATTATGGAATATTTATGTTTTACATATCCATTGAGAAATATAAGCATAATTTTGAAATTTTAAAATTCGAAAGTTCAAACAAATCTTAACATATAAAAAAAAATTCGTAAGAGAAGCTTATTTATTAGAAACATAAACTATGGCACTTAATTTCATCATTTGACTACAACAGTTGCCAAAACAGATAAATTCAAGCACATTACAAAACAAACAAAGAAGAACAGCCTCAAGCAATGTATAAGTTGAAATATGTTATGTATTGCTGCAAATAAACAACTTGGGTAAGTAATTAGTTACCTTTCAAGGCTTCCAATTAACAATTAAAACATCTTTATCTTTTTAGAAATAATTACAAGTATGCAAAATGATCACACTTGATTTTCTCATACAAGCAAAAATTCAAACAGAAAAACAAAGAACTTTTAAACCCATTAATGCCCAAATTAATTTAAAGCATAGACTTCAAATTAAAAATTAATAAATTGCTATTAAATTGATAAATTGCTATTAAATTATGTTTAAAACATCAAGATTAAGATAACTGTAAAGTGAAATTAAATTCCCCCCAAAAAAATTGGGGATCTTTTTTTATTTTTTTAGAACAAATATAAAAAAATCGTAGAAAATCATTTAAAAAAACTTTTTTTATATAAATATTAAAGACTTTTAAACTATAGTAGATTAGCAAAAAATAAAGATTACTTTCTAAATACTTGCATTATCTCAAAAAGGAATTAAATTCCAAAAAAAATTTGGGGACTTTTAATATAAAAAAAAACAGTAGAAAATGATTTTAAAAACTTTTCACATAAATATTAGACTTATAAACCATAGTAAAACACCAAAAAATAAAGATTACTTTCTAATTACCTGCATTGTCTCAAAAATGAGTAACTAATGGCTTGTTAGAAAAAGTAAAAAAGAAGCAATAAAATGCATCTAGTTTAGCCATAGGTGTGAAATATAACTGCAGGGGTCTATCCAGGTTTTTTTTTAGGGGCCCATTTTTGTGGGCGAAAAAAATTATTTTTGTGAAGAATAATAATTGTTTTTGTGAATTTTTTTTTATCATGTAAAAACTTCAATTTTAGCAGTCATGTTTCTATATTTTACGTTTATTATTAACAGTGTTTCATTGAACCAAATATATGCAGTAATTTGATATAATACTGAAAAAAATACTCGTATACATATTTCGCACAATGGCTCATTCAAAAACTTTAAAAAAAGAAGTCAGATTAAAGAAAGAGGTCATTTTTGTGAATTTGAGTTTTGTGAAGGAGCCATTTTTATGAAGTGGAATTTTGTGAAGGGGCACGGCCCCAATTTTCGACTGGATCGACCCATGAACTGTCTTATAAATAGGATGCTGGGCGTTAATGGGTTAAAGAATTATATCACAAAAATGCGATTTTGCATGAGCTTGTTTAAAAACGGTCTATTTATTTAAGTATACAAGATCATCAGCAATGGAAAAATCCATCAGTAAAGCTCGATTAAATCAAAAAGCAATCAGAATTGCTTACCATCGAGCAACGACAATTCATGAGGAATAATACCACGCATCTACTAAAAAGCTGCAAGCAAGGAAAACGATCAGAACAAAACATAGAGCAGAAACATGAGAAACACTTTGATATACCATATCTGAAAAAAGAAAAATGTCATTATGGAAGGACAGGACGAATCACTTTCATCACGGCGACGGGGAACAGAAGTCGATTGGACAGAGGGGAGCTCAGAACTTGAGGGTGCTGATGGAGGGGAGGTCGGGCAGCTTCATGTCCTTGATCTGCTGGGGAATATTCATGTTTTTCACGGCAGAGACAGCTCTCGCTGGGGCAGCAGAAAGACCAGCCTGCAGAAACAAACATTCATCTATAATCACGGGTGATTGGAATCTCATTTCAAAAATCTGGAAAACTCATCACAACCTCCACTAATTTAGAATACAGTAGAACCCAGGGAATCCGAAATTTCGGATAATCCGAACGTCTTTTTTTAATTTTCTGAAACATTTTTACTGAAAAATGAAGGAAAAATAAGAATTACGAATCAGAAACAAAGCTAATGTTTATTCCTAATTTAAAAGAAGTATTCGAATTGGTCTTTAAGAATGAATACTGCTCCTCAGTGGCGAATCCGGGGGGGGGGCTATGGGGCTGCAGCCCCTCCCAGAGCTAAACCAGAATTCTTGATCTTATTTTAAATCACTACAACTCTTTGTTCTTAATTTCTCTTTCTTAAAAAATATAATTAAAACATGACAACATTGCTTCCTGGCTTGACAGGTCAAAAATTCTCCTACTTTTCTAGCCATTCCATTTGTATTTGTAGGGTTGACACGGTCGAAAACGTTTTTTGGCTACTTATTTCATTGTATTTTTTATTAAATTATCAGAAGTATTGTAGTGTTCTTTACGATTCTTATTGTCAGATGAATAAAGTCTGTAAAGTTAAAGTGTTTTGGTTTGCATAAGCCATGAGATTTGACATTTGTCACGAAGATACAAAATTTTTATAACCTCAGCCCCTCCCAGACCCAAATCCTGGATTCGCCACTGCTGCTCCTTTATGAGTAGAAACAAACCCAGATATCTTCTTTTCACCCTCAACTTGTTTGCCATTGTATCGTGCAAATTGCCGCGTGCTCTTTCTGTACGCCTTCACAGAGCACCCAGAGTCAACACTCTACTGCATTTGGTATATCGAGAGTATTTTACCAAATTTCCCGAAATCCGAACAAACAAGCCCCAATTAGTTCAGATTCCTGGGGTTCTACTGTGTAAACACAATTACAAATTTCCTGCTGTATATGTGACCAGCAAAGTTTGTAATACAGATTCTATAGAATGCCCAGGCATTTTTAGACAAAGTATGAAAAAATTAATATTTCACACACTTCCTAGGCATTCTGTACAATGCCAAAAGAGCAAAGTATGAAATGCATCGGCAATTCGATTTCATAAGAAATAAAATTAAGTGCGATTCAAAATAAAATTATTTCCTTTCTTGAAAGTTCATATTTTATTTTGTTTTCTTTCATAAGAAAAGAATGAACTTTGTTTTGTATAATTTTCCTTTATGTGTTTTGAATAAGAAATTTTTAATGGCATTCTTTTATTAATTTTTCTAAATTACATTTGCATTCCTGTAGAATGCGCCTCTGTTAAATGAAGGCCTCATTGTGCCCTTCTTTTCATACTTTGCTCAAATAGCATTTTTCATTCTATAGAATGCCTAGGTATTTACATGCAATGCCTAGTACAAGTGGAAAGTATATAATATATTCAAATAATTCTCATACTTTGCCTGAAAATGCCTATGAATTCTACAGAATTATTACATTGCCAGTATTTTATACATTGCCGAGGACATATACTGCAACACTTTCATTACTCACGCACACAAATTATAAAATTAACTGCCTGATGTAAACCATAACATGCTATTTCACGCTTCAAATGCACGCATGATGTGCTGGTCAACAAATCAAAATTACCTCTTGCTTCTCCAGCTTGTTTTGCTCCTCGATTCGAGTAATGATTTCGGACATGTTCGTCTCCAGCACCATCCCGCCCATCACCAGCTCATTCAGTATGTAGTGCACCTGAAGGGAGGAGATTACAACAGTCGAGTCACATCGCACACAAAAGATAATAAATATATAAACAAAAAAGGCTTAGCTAGAATCACTGAACATTTTAAATATAGAGTGAACCAAGTTTCAGAGGACCTCAAATAACAGACTTTGGATTGAACGGGCTGAATTTGACTAACACAGCAACTGTAGTTAGGAAAAAGAAATCACTGCACAAAGAACTTCAACAAGAATTTTTCTGTCATTAATTGGAATTTTTTGATCCTAATATTACTAGTAGTTCTGTGAACAGCTGGCCTTGTGTTTCCCCCAAACAAAATCTAAGATCTGTGCTTTGTAGCACACTTTAAAGGTGTAGCCATTTTTTTTCCAATGTCAATTATTTACACAAATTTCTGCTTTTATCAGTATTAACAAAATTACAATTAAATGTCTGCTTTACCACTATTAATAAAATTACATCAGTTTTATCAGTATTAACAAAATTACAATTAAATATCTCACCACAGGGTGGCTACAGAAATGGAGAAAAAAATTTCCCTGACTTTTCCCCGATTTCCCTGACTAAACTTACAACATTTCCCTGATTTACGGCTACTAATTATATTAGTTTCCTGGCTTTCTCCCTACTCAGAATCACTGTATGTGTACAATATACGTTATTAAAGCACTTTTGCCAGTTAATTAATATGAAAAAAAAAGATTTTTGAGAAATTTAATTTTAAACATCCGAACAAACATCCTAAAAAAATCTATTAAAACAATATATTACATTTCTTATATGTAACAAATACTGGAAATTTTAACAAAATACTTTGCTTCTAAAACTGCATAAGAATTCTAAGAAACATTAAAACTACTCTTTTCAACACAAGTTAAATTATATTAACCAGGGTGGCCATCATTTTTGCTGTTTCAGTTTCCCTGACTTTTCCCTGACATTTCCAGGTTTTATAAAAAATTTCCCTGACTTTTTTCGGAGGTAGCACATCAACCATAGAAAAAAATCATCTGCACATTGGCCATACTAAGTATTCATTCAAGTCAGTATGGTTTGAATAAAAAAGCAAAATGTTTTAAAAAAAGAACATTTATTTAACACTTTTAAACAATAAACCATAAAATAACTAATACATCTTTACAATGAACAATTCTACTGTACCGAATTTTCCAGGTTTTTGTGATTAAAAATATAAACTTAAAAAATCTTTAGGACGATCAAAATCTCAATAAAAATATACGTTGCAAAATAAAACATAAAAAGGCAGAGAACAAAATGTAAGAAAACGATTTTTAGTGATGTTTATAAATTAAAACACAGAAGCATAATATTCTGTCATACGAATGGAATCTAATAGTTTGCAAAAGAAAAAAAAAAGCAACTTTTTACTCCACCTCCTTCAATACGGCTCAAAATGGACAATATATAAAGAGAAATAAGTAATAAAATAAAACATCAAAGACAAAAAAAAAAGAGAAAAAATAAAATTCGCGAAAATGGGGGGGGAAACCTGAATTTACCATTTAAAATTAAATAAAAATCTAATTTGAATTTTTTTTAAAAAATTACTGTGGCGTCAGCTCCCCTCTTGTGCTAATCCATCACTTTGCTAAATTTGATCTCATATGTCAAAGATCTGGGCGTGCATAAAGAACTAAAAAAAAAACCCCGAACATTCATACTTCATACTAAAAAAAATGTTCTTTTATATGTATGGGTAACGGCTCACCCATACTTTGAAGATCCCATAATTTATCAATGATCAGTAATCATAATGTTTCCCAACAATCAGAAAAAAAAACATACACAAAATAAACAAAAAAAATGCTGAAAGAAAATATTAGCACTAATTTCAAATACTTCATAATTCAATGGAAAGATCTCCAGAAATGGAAAAACAAACTAATTCTGGTATAACTTCTATTTGATATTAAATCATCATAAAAGCAGGCAGTAGTGTGGATGCTAACTTGTAGACAGATAAAGAGAAATTTACGATCTCGTAAGCTATCTGAATCTCTTGGACATATAGCCACATCCCGGTTCTTCTTCCACATCTGAGCGTGATTATACTATAGATTTTCATCTCAAGAAGTATCATCTAATTTAACTACCAAAAGGAACGCGATTCTGTTCATATAGTCCAGTCACCGAAGGTCCAAAATCGGGGTGAAAAAACATTAACTCGTATAGTTTTGAAAATTGGTACACATGTTCGTGAGGGGCTTATTATAAACATAAAGCCTAAAAGTCCCCGTTCCTGGAGGGTGAGTTCGCGGCGCCATCTTGGATTTCATCCCTCCTTTTTTAGTTTTTCCTAAATATCTCGAAAAATATTCAGTTTTCAAATTACAATTTGATTAAACAAATTAAAGAACATAAAATTCCCTAGAAACTATACTTTTATTTTTCTTCCAGCTTTAATAGATTCCCAGATAATGGGTCTCAAAAGTTGCCGCAATCTTTGATTTCATCTCCTTTTCTTAGATTATCTTGAATATCTCAATCTATTCAATTTTCAAATTACATGTAATCAGCAAATTAAAGAGCGGAAAATTCCCTACAAACACATGCTTTTATTTTTTGTTTTAGCTTTAATAGTTTCCGAGATAATGGATTTAAAAATTTGCCGTCATCTTGGATTTTATCCCCCTTTTTTTTAGTTTTTTTTTAATATCTCGAAAACTATTTGATTTTCAACTTGCATTAAATACAACAAATTAATGATCGTAAAATTAATAACCAATGCATGCTTTCATTTATTTTCTAGCTTTAATGGCTTCAGTGATATTTAAGAAAAACTAAAACGGAGAGGATAAAATCCAAGATGGTTGCAAATTTTGAAATCCATCATCCCCGAAACTATTAAAGCAAAAACAAAAATAAAAGCATGCGTTTGTAGGGAATTTTGCGCTCTTTAATTTGCTGACTACATGTTATTTAAAAATTGAATAGATTTCGAGATATTCAAGAAAAACTAAAAACGGTATGAAATCCATGATGGCGACAACTTTTGAGACCCATTATCTGCGAAACTATTAAAGCTGGCAGAAAAATATAAGCATGTATTTGTAGGGAATTATACCTTCTTTAATTTGTTAAATCAATTGTAATTTGAAAACTCAATAGTTTTAGAGATATTCTGTAGAAACAAAAAAGGGGATGAAATCCAAGATGGCGCCGTGAGCTGACTTTTAGTATGTTTATCAGTAGCACCTAACGAACATGTGTACCAATTAAAAACTATATGATTTAATGTTTTTTTTCAAACCCTTCGTTGATTGGACTAATAGCCGAAATTTCAGTCCCTCGGAAATTTAAATGTAAACACCCCGCACCCTGGCGATGTGTTTATATGAACACGAATGGCATCCGTTTTTGACTGTCGGTAAATGACTGATTTTCATTGGTTGCCAACGGTGTTTCATTCTATTTATAAAAAAAAGATCAGCGAATTGTCGACTGCAATAAGAATTATCAAAATAAAAAAAATTCCAGGTTTAGAATAAATTTCCCTGACTTTTCCCTGTTTTTTCCCGGTCTCCCGAAATTCCCTGACTATTCCCGGTTTTCAAGGTTTCCCGGTCGGGTGGCCACCCTGTTAACAGTAAAGGTTATTATGATCTTTTCTCAAAACTTTAAAACAGTTCAATAATTAATTAGTGCTCTTTTCATGAGTATCAGAATAAGATATTACAGCACAAATATAAAAATAGTACAATTATACATACCTAATAATATATATTTTAGCAAAGATTTAAACAAGAGAAACTGCCAAAATATTACTTCAAATCTTTATTCTTAAACAAATCATAAGAAATTAATTGCTCTAATCAAAAACTTATGCTTTTATAAATGAATATAAGTTTTTTTAAATTCCATTTATTATTACAAATAATGCTAGACATAAGATGCTAATTTATAGATAATAACTCAAGTGACTATTAATGTTCCCTGAATTTTAGATATTTTTACGAATTTCCCTGACTTTTCCAGATCGATAAAATTCCCTGATTTTTCCCTGATATCCAGGTTCTGTCGCCACCCTGCACCATTACCAAAATGATTCAAATGTTTTAATGGTGCCAAGCATGCCACTGACTTGCCAAACATTGAAACCATCTTGAAAAGGAGTCAAAAAATAAAAATCCTCATATGTACATCGTTTCTAATGGCTTCAAGGAATATTTTTGACAAATTCGTAAAAGCCATTAAAACATTTGAATCATTTTGGTACTGGTGAGATATTTAAATGTAATTTTGTTAATACTGATAAAAGCAGACATTTAATTGTAATTTTGTAAACACTGATAAAAACACATATTTAGTTGTAATCCTGTTAATACTGATAAAAGCAAACGGGGGAAAATGTGGCTAAATCTTTAAAGGCTGCAACAAAGTACAAATCTTAGAATATTTTTTTTTTGTTGTTGTTGTTTTGAGGAGGAGGAAGATGCAAAATCTACTGTTCACAGAACTACTAGTTTAAATGGTTAATGGAACACAAGAACATCAATGAAACATCAAATACATAACAAGTATAAATTTTAAATTACCTTGTCAACATGGAAAATTAAATCTAACTCGCATACATTTTCAAAGCACTTATCCAGTGTTTCTACAAAGACCTAATAAAAGAAATAAATAGCCTCTTAAGTTCAAAAGATCAAAATAAGATAATGATTTTTAATGAAGTAATGAATATATACCAGCACAGTTAACCAACATATTTCACACGAATAGTAAATATACACATAGGACATAAATTTTGGCTCACAAATTATAAAATATATTTAAAAAATAAAAATCACATTTACAACAAAGTACAGTTACAACAAAGCTATAACTATTAAACATTTGTAAAATTGTACCTTATGTATATAAATTGAACTACATAGAAAAGAATATAACATGTAAAGTAAGGAATGCAAAAAAAAAAAAAAAATAGATTTTCATTTTTGCTGAACTCTAAAAGAATACTAACTGTTTTCTATTTTTATTACAATGCCAACCACATTAATGTTACAAGTAAACTAGACTGGGGAGGTGAAAAATTATCACTTTTTACTCATATAACACAGTTTAATCCATAGTTAAGAAATTTGAAAAGCATCTTTGTCATTTAGTCTAAAAATCCAACCTTTTATTTTGAAGCCAATAATGTGGCATAGTATTTGCCATTAAAATTGAACTTCACTTAGGAGTAAGTTCATCAGAACCATCTGAAAAAAAACCCGAAAATGTTTATTCCTTTCAATTTAGTTTTGTTTAGTTATATTAACATCCTATTTTCAAGCTATAGGAGGGCTTTTTTGGGACAAAAACCTTGTAATTTTGAATTGTGGTCAGATGATGGCATGACACCTGAGCTGGTACCCCCTCCTAACTTCTGCACCACACCAGAAGGAGAATGTTTGACATATGACATTGGTTTCAATGTGCATCAGGTCCACTTACATGGTGAATCTTTAGTGGAATCGGGTTTCAAACTGGAACCCTCCGGTCCCAAAGACAAAACCTTACGACTAGACCACGACCCTTTATTCCTCTCAAAAGAAAGGCAATGTCAGACAGATGTCACGAACTGTTAGCTTTACATTTTTCTTTTTTAACTCAGTATTGGAAGTAGATGGTCGAGATACAACAAAACAAAAAAAAACAAAAAACAGCAAAATGAGATAATAATTTTTACAATAATAAGTTTTTAGTATAGCATTTAACTAATATCAATAACAAAGCTTCATTAATAATGAATAAGTACAAAAGCATTATTAAGGCAGACATTATGAGCATAAACACTAGAAGATGCCTAGACGTATTTAAATGAAAAACAAAGAAAAAGAAGTTAGTGTACTTTCTTTCGAAGCATAAACACTTTATTACATAAAGTTCTTCTATATTTAAGTAACATATACAGTGGAAACCCCATAAATTGAACTTTCATACATCGAAAATATCTATCAGACATGACACAGGCTTGGAACAAAAAAAAGCTGAACTTAATAAGTAAAGAATTGTGCCAAACATAAATACCAAGAAGTAAAATATATATGATTATTTGAACAATAAAATAAACAAATTTATACAAAAAGTGCTTGAGATCTTAAAAATATTGAAGAATTATTATATAAAATAAAATTAAGAATGATAAAATCCGATGCCGAAAAAGCGGAAATGTGTCATGTCTGATCTATACATGAAACTTCTTTTCATGGAACCTAGGATTTTCATTAGAAAAAGAATTTCCACATGTTGAATGAAATCTCTACATATCAAACAAAAATTTTCGTAAAACAAATAATGTTAGAGTCAAAAAGTGCTCATGCATTTTGCTCATAGGAATGAATATGAATTAAATAAATTTTTAAAAACTGTTTCACCTATTTTTACTGCAACAAATACTCCCAGGTTGCTTACGAAAAAAATACTGGATTGGTAATCATATGTCATTCTTAGCTTCTGTTCTATGAAACCCTTTCCTTTGGAGTGAGAATTTTACTTTAAAATCAGTTTACTTTGAGATTTCCTATAATGAGTAGGACCGAAATGAAAAAAGAAATGTTCAGCTGAATAAAAGATATCGGAAGTGGAATGAAAAATAAAGACACAGCAAAAAAAAATCAATATATAAAATATCAAGATCTTTTAAAAAACACAATTTGTTTATTATTTTAGTTATATCTACGTCCCGTTTTGAAGCAACTCAAAAGCTATTTTAGGACAGGCTTCGTAATTTTGAGCTGTGGTCAAATGGCGAGGACGACACCTGAGCCGGCATCTCCCTCTCAAAACTTCCCCATCACACCAACCCTCTCTTGGCCTCCTCGTGCCACTGGTACTCCCTCCTCTCCGGGCCACCAAGGGCCTTAAGCCTATTAGGCTCCACACCAGCGTGAAGACATTTGACCCTCTTCAGATTTAACGTGCACATGACGAATCTTCAGAGGAAATGGGTTTCGAACCTGAAACCCTCTGGCTCCAAAGCCGAGGCCTTACCACCAGGCCACTGTGGCCCCTACATGCATGCATAAAATTCCAATTTAAAGTACTTTACTCCAATTTATTTCCTCAAACACACCATGCAAAATACTTGCTTCTAATTTAATATTGTTCCTCACATATGGAAAAAATAACAAAATACAAATTATTCTTACCTGAATTAAATCTAATATTCCAAGTTCACTTTCAGATGAATCTACACAGAAAACGAAGTACAATGTGGCATAGTGTCTGTAGATCAACTTGTAGTCTGAGCCTCCTATTAAGCTGAAATTTAAAAGCAAAGCTGATATCATTCAAATGGTCATTTTACTTCCATAAAGCACATCAGTTATCATGAATTAGAAATTGATTGTGACATACCTAGCAGAAAAGTCTATGTTCAACAAAACAAAGAGATAATTCAAATTAGAATAAAATAAGATGCATGTATCCTATTTTACATATAATTCTAAACATTTACTAATTTGATAAGACTGATCAGAACAAATGATAAATAAGATTATAACAAATTAAACTGTAAGCAATGTGATTTCTACTTTATTGTAATCAAAAATAAACAGCAGAACAAATATTTCTGGCCTGAAAAATTATCAGATGGTCAAAACTTAAAAACATGGTAATGTTCTACTACCAAGTTTAGGACACTTCCGCCAACAGTCTAAAAAGCCACCAACCATTATTTTTTTTATTTGTATCAAATCTAAAACCAAATATGGCAAGTAATCACTAGAAAAAATTCAAGTTTGACAGCAGTACCATGTTCTTAACTCTAATCCAGAGATGACCAAACATTTTTAGGAGTGTGCTAAAAAAAGGAAAGGATATATTTTGGTAGGCTATTATAATCTATATCTAATCTATAAAAGGCAAATACCATGATTCACACACTCATTAAATTTCCCAAACCATCTGGCCTAGAAACTTAAAATTTGGCAGGTGGTTGCCATTTTGGTAGTAGATGCTCACTAAGAAAGGATTTTTTGAAAATTTAATTAGAATTTCAATTAATTAAAAAATACCTTAAATGTTAACATTTTTCCACAATAACTTCAGAGCATACTGTCGTACAAAAATCATTTTAACATCATCTTAAAGTTAAAAAAATTAGCTTTCCCCAATGACACCAATTTTATTTCCATTCGACATTGTTTAATTTTAATTAATTTTTAAAAATGTTTCCAAACACAACAGGGCAGAGCAATGGCACTGCTCACAGTTCCTCAAGTCACAGTTCTATTTAGAGCATTGGACAGGAAGAGGAGGATTGGTGACGGGTTACAATCTAGAGAGAAATGCTGCCCAGTCATACACAAGCAATAGGGTGCAGCTCAGATTTTGAATTAAATTTCGTAATTTTCATTATAAATAACCTAATGTTCTGAATAATTTTGCATATTTCATGTAATAAATATGGGTTTTGATATTAAAATATATTTTTTAAAGAACCTCCAATGATCCAGTACTTTCATTATCACAAAGAGCTGATCCAGCCAAGCCTATAGCCAGAAATGGCTCTTGTGCCAAAAAACCACCAAAAACCAAACCCTCTCAGCCTAGGCATATGGGTGAATCTGAATGACCTGGGCACAACGACAATTAATCGGGCACTGCAGCCTCCACATTGTAGACTCATTTATGGACAGCGTTAGTTTATTTTGTTTTTTCATGACCTGAAATCATTTAAATATTTATTTGTAAACACTTGTTTAAAATTTAATAGATTGAGTAGTTTTTTATCTTGCTTGTTATTTTCGTTATAGTATGGACGTGCAAATTGCTATGACATCATAACCAACTATGACATCACAGCCAATCAGGTTTTCCCACATGTTCTGGCTAACTATATAAGATGATGTGTTAGATTTTTAAGTTAGATAGATGGAAACATGTGGAGAAAGATATGATGTTTTGTTCTTATCTTACAAGTTATTTCTGGTACAAAATAAAATCAATTTTATAGAAATGGTATAGTTATTTCTTACAGCAAATATTGATCCACCACTTAGGTCCACCAACAGGCAGCACATGTGACGACCCCTCAGACAGAGGTAGGACCCTTAATCGGTAGGAGCACGGGCACTCGACCCCACATCATTATTGTACCCCTCTGGGAAGTGAGACTCACTTATAGGGCAGGTTCTTACTCCCACATTTGAGGTGCCACCAAAAGTGGTAAGACCCATCATTGGCGATGAGCTCATTAGGAACAACAATACCATTATTGCGCCCTCCAGCTAAGTGTAACCTATTTAATTAGGTGGCAAATTTTCATCCTCATATTTGAGGTGTCCCTGTAGGGATTCCCCTGCAATACAGGGCGAGTCAAAAGGTGCGAGACAAACTTTAAGGGTCAGCTCCTGGAACTTTTGTTAATCTAGCAGTCCTCTAGCCTGATTACTGAGAGTCTACTGCATAGCAAGAAAAAAACCCTTGCTTGAAAATTACAACAAATGTTTGGGGTTTTTTTCAGGTATAAATAAGTTACCACACCTATAAGCAAATTTTTTTTTACTATCATTTTAAAATGTAAGGTACTTTGTAAGGTACATTTTAAATGTTGGTACTTGCATGTTACAGTGGCCACCGATATTAAATCACCAAGCAACCGAGATATATCGGCAAGATGGAAGACGGTTTGGCGATGTGAGAACTTTGGTTTTGGGTGCACAGTAAACTTTTTATTGGCCTCTTGTGCAAGCGATGCCTGCGGCCTCTCATAAGGACAAATTGTGCATTCGATGCCTGTGGCATCTGAAGTGGGTACCAGGCAAATTTTTTAAACTTAAAAAACATCAGCAGCTTCACTTTCAACAAAGTGTATAACTAGTAACTACGCTTTGTTCATTGAATGTTAAGAATCTACGTTTTTTTTTTTAAATTCCAAAATGAGCTCTCACCTCAAAACGTTCCTTCATCAAAAAGTAAACAGGCGAAGAGAATGGCAGTCCTAAACAAATCCATTCGGAAATTATCAGAACTGTAGAACACCGAACTTACGACCTTGGCAAAATCCGAAGGTCTCCAAGTAAGCTCGGTGGCCACTTTAACAAACAAGTACCAAAATAACATATACCATAAAAAAATTTCAATAATCTATGTAAAAAATCAAGATGCTGCATGTTTTCCTACTTACCTACCACCTTCAAGGAAATTACACACATTATCATCTCTTTTGCTAACTAACTGAAAAGTTTCCCGGATTATCTGCTGTTGCATATCTTCGGGCTAAATTCAAAAATAGACAGCATAATTCAACAAGAAAAAAGACATCAAGACTTTAAAAACACAAATCTGATATTGAATAAAATCAAATGTTATACAATAATCTTTTAATAACAAATAGAATGTAAAGATATACTAAAAAGATTTGAAGATATATGAATATGAAAATCAGCTAGACTTAAGAATATGGTGCAGTCACAAAAATAGGATTTATTTTGGAAGATTACCTGCCCAAATGTGGTAATCCAAACTTTTTTTTTTTTTTTTGCTTTAACCACTTGGCAAGTTTTTATGGTTGGCAAGATTATGGCAAGCTATGTGATGAGGTTGCACCATGTTATTAAGTCTTACTTTAAATTAAGGCAATAATTTCATAATGAACGCAAGGCTCATTTCCATATAACATAGAAAGCGAAAATGTGTTTTAGGCCAATGGTTGATGAGATTTCTAAAATCACAAAGCTAGCTTCTTTTCAACTGATATTGGGAATTATAAGGTTGATACCTAGTTCTGGAACAGAAATTGTCTATGTCTGTGGCATATAAAGAGGGTACCAGACAATTTTATTAACTTTAAAAAAGATTCTACAACTTTGCCAGTGCATCAAAAGTATGGAATCTTTGTTTTGAACTATGCACATGAAATAGGAAAAACTATGCATGCAATGCCTACAGTATCCAAAATTGACACCAAAGAGACTTTAACTTAAAAAACCATCCCAAGGTTCTGCTAGATGCAGGAACAGGAACCTCCCATCTTTGATATTACAACAAAATGAATTCAATAATAAAAAATACGGTACTTCAGTGGTATAGTAGCCTCCGAGCTTGTTTGGCAATCTTTGGATTAAGCCAGCTTGTAAGTTCAGCGTACTAGCGAAGCTACTAGGTTCCAGTTCCCACGAACAGCGAAGCCGTAAAATGGGGTTTTTTTTTAAAGTTAAAAAAGTCTGCCCAGTGATCACAAAACAAAGAATATTTTTAAAAACCAATGCAAATCTGATAACCTTAGTAAAAAAGTGTCACAATGTTAATATAAAAATGTGCTGATTTTATAGGACTCCAAATGTTTTGGCGAGATTTTAGCACCATCTTGGCAAAACATCTGGGTTGCTTTTCGATTCAATCTCAGGAGCCGCTTTAACACTCAAGTACCAAAAATACTAGCAATTATGACAAATGATCGAACTAGCATGTCATTTAAGGTCAGCTAGGCATAATGATGCATTTATCATTCGGAAAAACATTTGTCATCAAGCAGAGTCTGAACCACATTCCACCTAAACAGAGCTGCGTCATGAATTTTCTTCAGTTAAAAATTTCAAATGGATTAAAATGAATGCTATTCCATTACTGGGATGATGGCAGCTCTATTTCAAAGATCCTGAAAAACAAAGTGATGTAAAAATCTGACATTATTTCGAATAATTCAGAAAGTTAATGTGGTATTTATACAGGGTGTCTACTCTTATCGTGGTCCAATAGCTAATTTCTAAACATTAAGAGATAAACATATAGTTCCAATTGGAAAAATGCTTTAAATGACGGGAAGAATTATAATATATATTTTTGAGTGCATAAATATATTCCTCAAAAAGTTATGAAATCTCATTTTTATACAGCTCTGGTCTTATCAATTATATTTAGTAAAATATTCTTAACACTCAAAAAATTTAAACAAAAAAAGTCCCACTTTTCTGCGACTAAAAATAACCGAGTTCTGGAGCTTTGAATTTCACAAATTTTAACCAATCAGTGGTCTCGTCAATCAAGTGCTGTGCATTGATTGGTGGATCGTCTTCAAGATGGCTATTGAAATGGTGTAAAGTGGTCTAAGTCAGCGATATTCAAAGCTCCATAACTCAATCAGTCTTAGCTGCAAAAGAATGAGATTTTTTTTTTTTTTTGTTTAAAATGTTGAGTGTCAAGAATATTTTACTAAATATGACTGACAGGACTGGGGAAATGCATAAATAGTTAGAAATTGTAACTTTTCAGGAACATATTTATTCACTCAAAAAACATATATTATAATTCTTCCCTTCCTTTAAAGCACTTTTCCAATTGGAACTATATGTCTATCTCTAATGGTTTAGAAATTGGCTATTGGGCCTCGATAAGTGAGGACACCCTGTATACATGCACATTTTAACGAAATGATTGGATTTTTCACTAATTTACTCAGACAAGAATTTGGCTACTTCACTGAACTTGATGTAATCTAAAAGTTTTAAATTCTTAAAATTAATATCTTAAATTTATATTCGTTCTAAAGCAAAATTTGAGATAGATAGCAAATCTCTGAAAAAATTCAGATTTGAGAAAGTAAAAAATCTGGAATTCTGGATAAATGCTAATGACCACATTTGCTGACCCCTGAATTTAACGCATAAAATTCCCACATAACTAGGATTGCCATACGGGACTGTCACCATATTTCACTACTCAGCCACGTATTACTATTTGTCCTGTTTTCTCCCTTACATTGATCAGATATAATAAAGCTATGCGAATATGTATTTGCCATTCCAGCCCCACAATGTGGAGAGAATATTTTTCCTAATGTCAACGCAATAGTCAGGAGAGACAACTGAAGCAATTTTGATTTGCCATTATAGTTTTAAAGTGACTTGCATCCTATTTTATGATTATGTGAAAGAAGTAAATGATATAATTAAGAAAGTAAAATAAACTTTATACAAATAAGACTGGGCTAAAAAGGATTAGCCTTGCAACTTTATTATTCTACGTGTCCATTTTATTAGATTGCTTAAACTTTATTGTGATTTTCTTATCAGAGTAAAATAAACCATCACCTACCCACTTTTTTCATGTTTTATTTATTTAGCACTTAAACATCCCATATCAATGCTTGGCAATTATGGCAACCCTAGACATAACCCAAAAATTATTCTTCCTTTAATCAAATACAGCTTGATTCTCCGTTTTAGAATCGAATATAAAATAATATATTTACATAAGTCATACAATTATTTTGACTCAAGCATCAGATATCAATAAAAATACTAAAGAGACTGAAAATGCATTTTTTAAAACCATTATTTCATCAATTTCCAGTTCCAATCAATGATAAATTAAAATGATTTCTCTGAAGTAGCAAAAATTTAAATCATTTTTCATGTATGAAACTTTATGAACACTTTTTAAACTGTGCTGTTTAAATTAAAACCATTCAAAACTATGGAGGAAAAGAAGGAATGATTATTCGGATAGCCATTCATCCATTGTTGCTGAATAATTAATTTCAGACTTTATTAAAGCATTCAGAATAAAAAGAAGTTTCTAAAGAGATGAAACAGAAAACTGAATAACACATAAATACTATTAAAAAAGCTTACATAAAATTGATAGAACTTAGTGAGCCTAGGTTTTCCATGGTTATTAAATACTAAAATTGCTTTAATCATATTCTGTGCTAGTAAAAATTCAAAGAATTTAGACCATTCCTAAAATCACGAAATTGTCAAATGTGCCATGCAAACACGGGACGATAAACAAATCAAAAGTCAAGTCACATATGTTTATGTAACACAGCTTAGGAAAACATTAACAGAAAACGAAATCCGAGGTCTGGAGGTTAGATCAGTTGGGAAAAAAAAATCTTTGAAAGTTAAAGATTTATATATCGTAAGAAATATGAAAAAATAACTGGTTATGGAGAAGACATTTTTCTGTCTCATAGAAGAAAATAATTGAAGAGTTATTCAAAGATTATTATATTTTCAGAAAAAGGAAGTTTCTTATTTTTATTTGTTTCATAACTGTAACTGAGCTATTTTTACTTTGTTTTTGTTTTCGTTGCTCCAGTGTCTGCAAGTTTTCAACTCTACCGCTGTCTTTAAGTGGCAATTCCAATCGCTATTAAAAATGAATACGTGATTATTCGCATTCATTTTTTTCACAATAGGTTTGACTGTTTCCTGGTTAAATGGAAACAGTCGTGATAGTTCATCTCTTTTATTTTAAATGCGTTGAAAGATAAAGTGCTGAAGGAAACAGCATGAAGTTTGCAGAACATTTAGCTGCCCATATCACTCCAGAGTGGAGAAAACAATATATTCAATATGAGGTATTTTTTATATTTTGATAATTTTCAGCAGCTTTTTCTTGGGAGGGGGTGTTTATATTCAACAACTTAGAGGTAATTTTAATTTTTTGATAGTGTTCAGCTCCGCTGAGATAATTTTGTGATATATTAAGAGATTTGTGTTAAGTTTAGTGACTTTGTTGCGATAGCAATAATTTAATATATCATATGTCAATTAAAGATTTGTTGAAAATTAATAACAAATCTTCAATTTTACGATAATGTTTTTAAATATATTGTTATGGCATTTTCCAGATGTTTGATCATTGATTTTAAGTCATTTTATGCTGCGGAAAAATAAAATCTGTTAAATATTCCATGGAGACTGGGAATGGAGCATTTTAAATTATCAATTCTGAAGAAATACTTGACCGAATAAATACCTAAAAACCATGGGAGCCTTACCTAAACCAGCGGGGGCTATGGGGCTGCAGCCCCCCCCCCTCCCGAGCTAAACCAAAATTCTTAAATTTTTTCAAATCACTATACCTGTTTGTTCTTAATCTTTTTTTTTTTTCAGAAAAAAAAAGAACGTGGCAACATTGCTTTTTGGTTTTTTCACAGGATCAAAAATTTTGCCGCTTTTATAGTCATTCCACTCATACTTATAATGTTAATGTGGTCAAAGACATTTTTTAATAGTTATTTCATTGTGTTTTTATTAAATTATCAAAGGTATTGTAGTGTCCTTTATGATCCTTATTGTCTGGTGAGTCAAGTTAAAGTGGTTTCACTTACATAAGCCATGAGGTCATGATAATGCAAAGTTTTCATGCCCTCAAGCCCCCCCCCGAACAAAATCCTGGATTCGCCACTGCATCAGGGTGTCTGTTTTTCTGGTGTTCTATTTTCCATTGA
>BGPR01001347.1:106482-157202 GCA_013235015.1 Araneus ventricosus | reverse complement strand
ATGGTTGTTTCATATTCATTATTAAATCAGTTAACAAACAAGTTTAACAATCATCAGGTGCATCAGAAAATACCAAAATTAGAGATCAAAACATTTACCATCTGACATCACTGCGATTCAACATACATCCAACAGAAGTTAGAAGAATTATATTTAATAGCCTTTGATAAAGCTCAAAAAATAAATAAAAAATAAGGACAAATAATTTCTTTTGCTTCATGAATTGTGTAAAGTGTATTAGCTCTTTATAAATTATAATAATGTATCATATACTGATTTCTGTTTTATTTTTTATTTTTATAAATTTTTGCAAAAAAAGTCAGCACAATGATTTTACCTATAAAGCAAGAGGGTCGAGATATTGTACAGTTACAATGATGGATTCATTTAGCAATATTGTTATTTGAAACATTTCCATGTAAAAAGAAGTGGTTTTCTTCCGTTTTATCAGTGTGGCTTTTGTTGGTAACAATAGGACTCCATTATTCACCTTGTTTGAGGCCTCCCTATCTTTGGAAGATTTTCTTCAATAAAGGATGTGTTTGCATCCTCTGAAGTTTATTTTCAGTAGAGGTGCTTTTTGCACAGTCTTCATTAGTATCTCTGTAATTACTAGCACAGTTGTCGGGACTACACTATCTCTAGAATGCCTAGGTAAATCATATGTTTTATTTTTTATTTATGTCTTATTTCCTGCTTTTTTTGTTACATTTGCAACAGCTAAGTCGCCTCTTTTACATGAGTTTTTTTTTCATGTAGTTTATTTGATTTGTTTTGTTCCATTTTTTATTTCTTCATCTTGGTACATCCCACAAGATAACCTTAAGTTTAACTAATTTTTTTTTTCAACATGTTCATACAAAAAAAAATTTTTTTTTTGCAAAATATGCCACAGAGGTTTTTTGTTTTCTGCAAAAGGTGGTATTAATACTGAATGACCTGAATGGAATGTTCATCCTTTGTAGAGCTTGTTGATATAATGTTGATTACGTCAGTAGAAGATAATCAGCTAGATTCCTAGCTGGTGGAGATGCGTGGTCGTAAAGACATATTTCTCCGAACTTTCTTTTGAAACAGAAAAATGGAAGGTTTCTTTTCTTTGTGAAAGCGAGAAGTAGTAAAGCAAAATTTTGCAGAAAAAAAAAGAATTTTGAGAGAAAAAGACAAAAAATTTTCCTTCAAAAAAAAAAAAAAAGAGGAATTTCAAAAGAGGAAGAATCAACTCTAATATGATCAGTGATACGGAACTTTTTAGAATGAGTCATTGTCCATATTCTTTTTAATAGGCGGTCAGCTAAGTGTGAGGCCACCTATTTAGTGACCACAGTGGAGGGAAGGGGGGTAAAAGGATAGCAATAATTTGAAGCAACAAAATTTGTTAACAGAAAAATTGACAGTTACTTTTTTTTGCTCTCACTTTTCAAATCCAAAAATGTTTTCTGTTTTACAACTTTAACTTAAGAATATACATCAGTTTGACTTACTGTCATGAGTCATACACAAGTGCAGAGAATATAGAAAATCAGTTAGCAATATCCACCTGAAATATTTTTTTTTTATAATCAACATTAGATGTTTACATTTAGTTTTTAATATTTTTGATTATTGTCTCTCTTTTATGATATAAAAAATAAGTTTATAAAAAATCTTAATCAGTAGTTTTGAATTCACTGCTACAATGCTTCATAGCACAGTAAACAATTTTCACATCTTGAACTGTGGTTACAATGCAGATTAATGATTTATTTGATCCACAGCTAGACTTAACAGCATGGTAATCACCAAAGTTGAATTTAGGTACTTTTCGCCAAATCTGATCGACTGGTAATTATGTCGTCTGCTCGAACGGCTGTTTGACGAAGTTTTGGGATGATGGATGATCGCCATGATTAGTGAAGCCATGTTCTTAAATCTTACCCATTCACATTGACAATGGATCATTAAATTCATATAAAGAAGCTGCCAAGTTTTATCATATAAAAAAGTTTTGCTTCAAACCACTGCCTGCCACTACCCGCTTTGAAAACTGGTAGTTTTTTCCAACAAACCAATTTTATGAATCAGACACATGATAAACTGAGTACGACATAAAAATTTAGAATTACAAAAAAAGACATCCTATTCACTGGATTTTATTAAATTATCAAAGGTATTGTAGTGTCCTTTATGATCCTTATTGTCTGGTGAGTCAAGTTAAAGTGGTTTCACTTACATAAGCCATGAGGTCATGATAATGCAAAGTTTTCATGCCCTCACGCCCCCCCCCGAACAAAATCCTGGATTCGCCACTGCATCAGGGTGTCTGTTTTTTCTGGTGTTCTATTTTCCATTGAATAGGATGTCTTTTTTTTGTAATTCTAAATTTTTATGTCATGCTCAGTTTATCTTATGTGTCTGATTCATAAAATTGGTTTGGTTGGAAAAAAACTACCAGTTTTCAAACGGGTAGTGGCAGGCATTACAGGTTTGAAGCAAAAACTTTTTTATATGATAAAACTTGGCAGCTTCTTTATATGAGAATTTAATGATCCATTGTCAATGTGAATGGGTAAGATTTAAGAACATGTGGTCCCTCGCCAATCATGGCGACATCACGCCATCCATCCCAAAACTCGTCAAACAGTCCGTTCAGAGCAGCAGACATAATTACCAGTCGATCCAGATTTGGCGAAAAATCGCCCCTAAAAATTCAACTTTGGTGATTGCACCATGCTGTTAAGTCTAGCCTGTGGATCAAATAAATCATTAATCTCGCATTGTAACCACAGTTCAAGTGTGAAAATTGTTTACTGTGCTATGAAGCATTGTAGCAAGTGAAAATTCAAAACTACTGATATAAGAATTGATTTTTATAAACTTATTTTTTATATCATAAAAGAGAGAACACGCAATCAAAAATATTAAAAAACTAAATGTAAACATCTAATGTTGAATTTATAAAAAAAAAATATTTCCAGGTGGATATTGGCTAACTGATTTTCTATCGTATCTCTGCACTTGTGTATGACTCATGACAGTAAGTCATAAACTTGATGTGCATATTCTTAAGTTAAAGTTGTAAAACAGAAAGGAAACAATTTTTTTAGAGGATTTGAAAAGTGAGAGCAAAAAAAAAGGGGGTCAACTGTCCAATTTTTCTGTTAACAAATTTCGGTGTTTCCAAATTATTGCTATCCTTTTTACCCCCCTTCCCTTTCCACTGTGGTCACTAAATAGGTGACGCCACTTACTTAGTGACCCACAGCCCTAGTATTAAAAAGAATAATGGACAAAATTTGACTCACTTCTCAAAAAGTTCCGCCATCACTGATCTATAATTTCAGGGATGAGATTCTTCCTCTTTTTCGCGAAATTCCTCTTTTTTTTGTTATTTTGAAGAAATTCCGCTTTTTTTGTCTTTTTTCTCTCAAAATTCCTTTTTTTTTTTTCTGCAAAAATTTGCTTTTACTTCCGAAAATTCCGCTTTCACACAAAGAAAAGAAACCTTCCTATTTTCTGTTTTCAAAAGAAAGTTCTGGGAAAATATGCTCGACCATGCGGCCTAACTCCACCAGCTAGGAATCTAGCTGATTCATCTTCTACTGACGTATCAACATTATATCAGCAAGCTCTACAAGGATGAACATTCCAACATTCAGTGCATTCAAAGTATTAAATACCACCTTTTTGCAGAAAACAAAACCTCTGTGGCATATTTTGCAAAAAAAAAAAAAAGATTTTTTTTTTTTTGCATGAACATGTTGAAAAAAAAAATTAGTTGGAAACTTAAGGTTATCTTGTAGGGCGTACCAAGATGAAGAAATAAAAAAATGGAACAAAAACAAATAAATAAACTACATGAAAAAAGAAACTCATGTAAAAAGAGGCAGCTAAAAAGCTGTGTGCAAATGTAACAAAAAAGCAGGAAATAAGACATAAATAAAAAAATAAAACATGATTTACCTAGGCATTCTAGAGATAGTGTAGTCCCGACAACTGTGCCAGTAATTAAGCAGAGATACTAATGAAGACTGTGCAAAAACTTTAGCCTCTACTGAAAATAAACTTGCAGAGGATGCAAACACATCCTTTATTGAAGAAAAATCTGTCAAAGATAGGAGGCCTCCAAAACAAGGGGTGAAGCGTGTTAATGGAGATCTGTTACCAACAAAAGCCACACAATTAAAAAAACGGAAGAAAACCACTTCTTTTACACTTAAGGAAATGTTTCAAATAACAATATTGCTAAATGAATCTATCATTGTAACTGTACAATATCTCGACCCCTCTTGCTTTATAAGGTGCAAAATCATTGTGCTGTTACTTTTGCAAAAATTTATAAAAATAAAAGAAATAAAACAGAAATCAGTATATGATACATTATTATAATTTATAAAGAGCTAATACACTTTACACAATTCATGAAGCAAAAGAAATTATTTGTCCTTATTTTTATTTATTTTTTGAGCTTTTATCAAAAGGCTATTAAATATAATTCTTCTCGAACTTCTGTTGGATGTATGTTGAATCGCAGTGATGTACAGATGGTAAATGTTTTAATGTCTAATTTTGTATTTTCTGATGCACCTGATGATGTGTTAAACTTGTTTGTTAACTTTTAATGTGAATGATTTAATAATAATTTAATATTCTTTTTCTTATTAATACATACTGAATTATAAATAATTAAGTTATTAATTATTATAGTGTAATATTTTCATCATGTTGCATGTTCTCATGTTTTACTTCTTAAAACATCTTTCACGTATAAATTATGGTACAAATGTTTTGCTCGCGTATGATTTCAGTCTTTTTGCTTTTTTGCCAATCTCATCCCTGAAAACAGAAAGGAAACAATTTTTTTAGAGGATTTGAAAAGTGAGAGCAAAAAAAAAAGGGGGTCAACTGTCTAATTTTTCTGTTAACAAATTTCGGTGTTTTCAAATTATTGCTACCCTTTTTACCCCCTTCCCTTTCCATTTTGGGTCACTAAATAGGTGACGCCACTTACTTAGTGACCCACAGCCTAGTATTAAAAAGAATAATGGACAAAATTTGACCCACTTCTCAAAATGTCCGCCATCACTGATCTATAACTTCCTTTGGGCATTGGGTACTTTTCCGTTAGCCGGGCACAAATGTCGCCAATTGTGAACCAAATGCGAGCCAAGTCGCCAAAATTTGGCGGAATTCCACATTATTTGGCGATTTTTCGCTTGCGCCCGGCTAACGGAAAAGTACCGGGCATTGATTATAGCAATCAAAAACTGGTTGTTTACTTTAATATCTACAGTGGAATGTAATATTTTATGCTAGTGATAAATAAATGGCATAGCTTAAAACTGAATCAGTTGATTGTGATAGATTTTTGCCATGTATCAACAGAGATGCTGTAGTGAGGAAATTATGCAACACTCTTTCATGAGGAGGTCGGATTTCTGATTAATTGAAATTTGATTTTAAAACATAAGCAACAAATTTTTAGATGCATTCTTAAGATCTTTAATGTAGATCATCATTTTAAATCATTTTTACGTAATTTATTGTGTTCAGATCTTTTAATACAGTAGAGTCTCCCTACAATGAAGTCTCCCTACAGCGAATTTCTCCTTATGACGAAATTTTTAATCGGAATGTTAAATGAAATTCAAAATATTCTCCATATAATGAAGTGGTTGTCTCCCTATAACAAATTTTTTCAGACCTTTATCTTTTCGATTTTTGTCATTTTTGAAGAAAGTTGCTAATTTCTGTGCAAACAAATCGCTCACACGTGCCTGTTTCTGGAACCACTCGCATTGTTCATTCCAGCGATAACACATAACAATAGTGTTGTGGGGATCTGGGTTTCTACAGAGGGAGCAACATTTCTACGGGTCAAGATTCCAAGAATCGGGGTGGAGTGGGGGTGGAAACAGCAAATAGATATGACAATACGCATTTTATGTTTATCCATGCTAGTACATATTAATCTCTAAATTGGTGAATTGTCTTCACTTTTGAGCATTTCATTTTTAATTGAAAGTCATAATTAAATATTTTTGAACTTATCGCACATACTAAAAGGTTTGTTACATTCACTTAAACAACTGCAAAAATCTCTGATCTCCGTATAACGAAATTTTCCCTGTAGCGAATTTTTTAACTGGAACCAAGCGATTTCGTTATAGGGATATTCCACTGTATAATCATAATTTTCTTTTATTATTCTTTCTCACTAATTTTAAATTTTTCTTTCTAGGAAATGAAGGCTATGCTCTACTCTGGGGTGGAAAGGGCTCCTTCCCCCGAAGGTACGCAATTGCAAAATTATTTTTTAATAAACATCTGTTTTAGTGCAGTGGTATTCCTTATTATGTATGAGATTAGCTCTGCAGGCACGAGGCTACTTTTGAGCAACATGTGGTAAACAATCTTCCCCAGTGGAGGAGAGACAGATTGAGCAGGTGTGAAGAAGAAACGGTACTTGCTTGTTGAGCCGAGTTGTCCACGGAGCTTACTTGGTGACCTTCAGATTTTGCCAAGCTCTTAAGTTCAGTGTTCTAGCGAAGCTGCTATGTTCTGGCTGCCACAGTTAGCAAAGCCATTGCATATTTTTTTAAGTTAACAAAATCTGCTCGATTCCCACTTAGCCTTATTCGCAAAAAAACAAGTGATATTTTTCAAAAACCAATTCTAGTTTAAGAATGAAAGCAACATGTAAATATGCTAGCAAAAAAGTAACACAGCTACAGGACTGCACATTTTTATAGGGCTGCAAACATTTTTTGCAAGATTGTACCTTGGTGATATATCTTGGTTGCTTGGCGATTCAATCTCGTGGCCTCTTTAACAAGCAAGCAACGAAGAAACTCGTGTTCTCCTTCCCTGGGGTATGAGAGCTTTGCCCAGGTATACAAGGGGAGCATGAACTCTTGGAAGCAAGGGAGGTAATAGATAGTACTATCGGCACCAGCCATCTCATTGAAGGGGCATGGGTGGAAAAAATTTTGGGGGGTGCCCAAAAATATTTTTTAATGACAAAAATAAAAGGATTTAAAATAAACATTAAACATAGTTGATGAAAAGTGTATTTATTTAAGTGAGTAATTTTTTGTTTGCTATCACATTTATTATATTTGAAGGCCATCAGAGGTTTCACGATAATGCTTTTGTAGCATCCCCTAGCAAAAACATTATCTTACGTTCGATTTTACGTTTAGACTTTGGAATAATTGCTGAAAGAGATAATTGCTCCTGATATTTGATGCAGGTGCCTCTCTCTTCAGAGTGGTGCCCTGCTATACCAACCCATGTTATATAATTTTTATTTTTTAAGAATGTATAGAAAAATTGAAAAGTGAGTGTCTAGCTCTTGATCTCTCCCACTTAAAAGTTGCTCTATTCTGTCAGTGAGTTATTGTTATGATTTGGCAGGTTTTGTCTGGATCCCAGTGGCAGAATGCTTTTCAGTAGTCTGCAACGGAGGTTGGGTCTCTTAAAAATAGTCTGCAGAATAGTGTGCGACTATAAATATTTTGCTTTCTTTTTTGAAATATTTCTATC
Source organism: Araneus ventricosus (assembly GCA_013235015.1). Classification (NCBI taxonomy): domain Eukaryota; kingdom Metazoa; phylum Arthropoda; class Arachnida; order Araneae; family Araneidae; genus Araneus; species Araneus ventricosus. Next base: position 149,678 of record BGPR01001347.1, on the reverse strand, counting down.
AACCTACAACTATTAAAATACGACAAACATAAATTAAAAACCATATAACATCTTTATTATTTGTATAATATAATTGTATAAATTAATAAACAAAAGCATATGAAGATTAATCTTTTTCTTTGGGCAGATAATTAACAATAATGAAGTATCAAGTTGTTTCAGAAGTAATATTAATCATACTATACAAATACCTATGCAGAAAATTATATTCGGGTACTTTTCCTTTTTAAACACAGCACTTGGTGTCTTTCTGTTTTGGTGAAGTTTTCAAAACAATACATCACTAGCTCATATAAATGAAATATTCCTCCTGTTTATTGTAAAAAAAATTAAGTACGCCAAAAAAATGTCTTTCTTGTATGTTTTTAATTTAAAATGCAATAAATAATTGCGTTTTCTACGAAACAAAAACTTTGAAACTTTTTAGCACATTTATCCTGATATGCATTTTAATGGTTTGTATGCAAACTGATAAATTGTTCTGCAATGATACATACATAAGATTTCATAGTATCATTGTTTATTATTTAAAACAAGGAAGAACTGAGTTCTCTTCCTCTAAAATTCTTGACACAACTTTTGATTTTATGGAATTTTGCATTTGAACATATGTAGATAAATTTTAAAAGTGTGTATAATAATGAATTCCATATTTCTTAACTAATGCTTAGAACGTTTAAAATTGGGGCAATCTTGGCTTGAACTCTGTTCCTCGTCTTTATCAATTTCAGAATTTGTTCTGTTTTACTTTCTCGTATACGAAGTATACAAAGAGAAAGTATTGTAATCGTAAAAAAATTCGAACTCGAGATTTTGACGAATCTCCACATTTTAGACCTCCCTGAGTCCGAAAAACACAATTTTGGAATTATGTCTGTCTGTGAACACGATAACTCGAAAACTATTAGAGCTACGGGGATGAAATTTGGTATGTGGTCTTTAAACATATCTTTGAACAAAATCATATTTCTATCAAATTTTGGACAAAAGCCGTCAAAGGGAAGTCTGTATGTCCGAAGTCATGTGAACACTATAACTCAAAAACTTGAATAGCTAGATGGATAAAATTTGATACACAGTTTTATCGTCATGAATGTAGGTCCGTATAAAATATTGGACCAAATCCGTCAACGGGCTGACTGTCTGTCGGTATGTATAATCGTATACTTGTTCAACTCCATGCGCATGCGTACTGGTAGAAATGCCTGTGCAAAGAAGGGACACTCCGAAAACTTGGCAGTTTGCCCAAAACCAATTCTGGCGGCGAGATTTTGTAAGAAAGCAAACATTTAGGACGTCTCGTTTTACTTGCGTACTGGAAGCAATCTCTGCGCATGCGCAAGCTATTCAGCGAGCAAGCTATTCTCCTGTTTTCTTCTCCGCACGCGGAACTTGCATTTCTCGAGTTTGATCAAAGAAATAAATATTGCGGAGTTTTAATACATACGCATCTTTCTGAATATGATTCTTCACCTCAATATTTTACTATCACTATAATCTACAATGAAAAACCTTCTGATAGTCATTGCATTCTGGGTTACAGTTGGTTCGAACTTTTTATCAACGCAGGGGAAGGGAAATGACAAATGTTTGAAAAGTATACGAGAAAGTTTAGAGGAGGCCACTCCCGCTGGTTTGCTCCCGCTTTTAAAAAATGATTGATTTGCCGCCATAGAGATCGATCGAAACTTTGGAGGTTTATTTTCAGGCTGTCGTAAATAATGCTGCTTTAAGTTTTTTCGTAATCATGTAGCATCGCTATGAAAGCAACGAATTTTATCTATATACTCAGCCATCTGAAAGTAAAAACTATGTGTTATTTCCAGAAACCAAAGGCTCCGTGCCAGAAACGTATCGGAATGAAACGCGTAGAATACATTGGCCGTGACCAATACCGATATGAGGCAGTTAGCGTACTTCAAGGTCAAATCGCAGTCACTAGGTCAGCTAGGGAAGCCCATTCAGCGTAGGGAAGAAAAAAGATGGGGGGGAGACGAAGATTGCGCGAGGGCCAGAGGGTTGCATATTTTAGCAATGTGAGTTATATAATAATTCCTAAGTTCTTTAGAAAGTGTGAGTAATAACTTTGATATTTTTCATGATGGGATTTATTTTATGAGCACATGATAAACTTCATTACAAAATAGCCTGCAGACTCTGTCCAAAATCTGCGACGTACGACGCAGCGTCGCGGTGTTTCTGCCACTGGGGTCTGGATTATCATCTACTAATGTAATAGTATCCAGTAAATAAGTGTCTAAGATGTGATATCAATTCAGTTGGTGAACAGGGTTTGTTGGTTCATAGAGGACTTTCTGGAGAAGAGAATAAATTAAAGAATACAGGAGACTGCAAGGAGCCGATCTTAACTTGGATGCAGAAAGCAGAGACAAGTCATTGGGATAGTAGTTTGCACCATCCACCCCTGTCTCCATGAATGAGCACACTGGTTTGAGGTTTATTGGGTTCTCAAAGCTGTTGAAAGGGAGCTCAACTTTTTAAAAAGTATTTGATTGAAGATATAGTCGAGAGATGAAGGAGTTGTGCTGTCATACTCCTTCCTGATTACGTAAACAAATTACTCTTTAAAATATTAGACACAATTGCTAATTTATATATATTGAGATAATTCTATTAGTTGCTATTTGCAGTTCACTTGCATTACTTTGCAATTAGTGGCATTTTTGTAGTTCCTTGATAAACTTTCTGGCTTACATTCCAGTATTTTTCTAGATTAAAAATGAGTGACTAGATGTATTGTAGAAGTTATAGTTGTTTAATATATATATGTATGCATATATTTGTGTTTTATTTTTAATGAAAATGGTTCATTACAATTTAAAGAAATTTATCTTGGAGAAAAAATAATAGTATTTTTTTAAAACTTGAATTTAAGATTATCCAAAACTTCTTTAATCATTTTTCACAGATGTATTTTCATTTACTGATTTATAAAATGTATATTACTTTTTTTTCCTGTAGTTGTTGATCTAAGTGACATTGCTCGGTTTTATGCAAATTTTGATGAAGACTTTTTTCATCACTGTGAAAAGGAGCTTAGAAAAATCAATACATTTTTTTCTGGTAAGTGAAGCAATCACCCTTATTTGGAATAAATTGTTTTAAAGTATATCCTCTATCAATACATGAAATTGAGACTTTTTTTAATGTTTATTTTAGAAAAAATTGCTGAAGCCTCAAGAAAGTCAAGCAACCTTAAAAGTGAGCTTCATAATGCCATCTCTAGTGAAGAAGGAGTTCGTTCTAGGTCTGGAAAGAGGTACATTTTTTAGCAATTATCTTGATTCTACTCTTGTATAAATGTGGATAGATAGATATACAGGGTGTTCCTGAAATATGTTGGCAAAATAATAGAGGTGATAACATATTTACTTACTATTAAAATTGTAATGATCTATTTGTATTAAAAGCGAAGCCATTTAAAAATATTAAAATTATTTCTCTGACTAGAAGCAAATGGCTCCCATCTAGGAACTAAAAAATTCATCAAAGCCACTGCACATCACTACTTTTTGTTGTAACCAGCACTGTCTTAAGTGGATCAAGTAGAGCAACCTTATGCCACTGAACTATGTTAGCTACAGATCACAAATTTTTTTAAACATCAAGTTGCAGTATTTGCCACATATTTTCACTTAAGTAGAATTTATTAAAAAATATTGTAAATCTTGTCACAAAATAAATTGACTGAATTGTTATGTATATCACTGCCTGAAATTCTACGCACTTTTCCACGCATATATACTTTTCATTTCATTTTATAGACACCTGAATTACAGTAAATTCTCGACTATCCAGCATTCAAGTATCCGGAAAGCTCAACTAACCAGAAAAATTAGAAAATGAGTTTTTCTAAAAAATTTTACATCCGCGGGCCAAAATTTAGCACGCGCCATTCTATTCACGTGGCCAATTTATTTCTGGAATGGAACGTCCACTCCGCACAGATTGAAGTAGAAGGGGAAAAAAAGCAACATACTGTACACTGTCTTACACAGACTTGTTTTATGGGGTTCAAATTTCAAAAGTGAGAACCAAAAAAATAATAATAAATAAAGGGTCCTCACCTTTCACGGAAAAAGGAGACCTAAAAAGGAAATCAACAACCAACAAAAGTTAAAGGGACAGAATCGGTAAAAAATTTTTTTTTCTAAAGCTTTTGGGGGGGTTACTCTAGATTGGCAAGTCCCTTTCTTTTCTCTCCTTTCTTTATTTACTCTGAATACCGGCAGATGTTGATTCTGATTACATAATATCTCTTGCGCAATAACTCTTGTGATTTTTTAAAAGATAATTAGTTTTGATATTCAATCTGGGATTTGTTTATGATCACTTAAAAGAGTTTTATTATGCTTGCTGAGTAGAATATTTTTCAGTTTCATTGGCTATTTTTATCTGTTTATACTTTTACAATCTATATATTTACGGTAAAAATTCGGCTACAGATTATACTTTTTTTCATCATTAATGTTAAATTAAAATCTTCATAATATGTTTTGTAAATACAATGTTATGGAAGATACAGAAGTATTCTCAAAGATTGTATTTATGTACATTTCCAAATGACAAAAACAAATTATTTGGTCGAAAAAAATCTTTTTAAAAAAAGGGTTTTCCCCTTCCCCCCCCCCCATTTTTCCCATCACACTCAACTATCCTGACTTTTCTGGTATCCGGAAATCGGCATTTCCCGAGCATGCCGGTTAGTTAAACTTTAACTGTATTATTGGGACAGACTTATCTGATATCTACACTGCTAGGCAAAGCAGAAATTCTTATTTAATATTTTCTTATCTCATTCGCCATTTTTCAAAAACAGTTACAATCACTGAATCAAGTTGAATTAATATTATAAAATTTCAAGCTCCTTTTCGTTTCCCATTTTAACCCATTAATGCACAAAATAATTTAAAGCATAGGTTTCTATTAAATTACATTTAAAACACCAAGATTAAGTTAATTGTTGAAGTAAAATTAAATTCGGAGAAATTTTTTTTAGAAAGAATTTTTTTTAAAAAACTTTTTTGCATTAATATTAAAGATTTTTAAAATATAGTAAGATACAAAAAATAAAAAATTACTTTCTAAATCCTTGCATCACCTCAAAAATTAAACAAAGCAAAAGTCAAACAGTTTTGAAAATACAACATTTTGACTTCAAAATCTGGCTAACAGTTAGTATATGCCTGTTGAAAATTGTTTTGGGGTTTAGTATAACCTATTAACTTGCTAGACAAATCAAAAAAGAGATAATAGAATGCATTCAGTTCAGCCACTGAAGTGAAATGTAACTGTCCTATAAATAGGACGCTGGGCGTTAATGGGTTAATACTGTAAGCTATTTCTGAGAGTGAATTGGAACCAAAACATGAAGGAGCTGTAAATCAGCTCATAATTTTCATCTTTTATTTCAAATATTGAAATTTTTCAGATTTCACTTATGATAACATTTGATGTCTAGTTTAAACAGTTGTATTTATGTGGGGCAGATTTGTCTACCTTTAAAATAAATAATTGTATTTTTCTGACATGAAAATACAATTGTACTTATGTGTTATAGCGAGCCTCTGAGCTTACTCGGTGACTTTCCGAATACTCCAAGATCGCAGTTATGATTTCACCAAACTCATTAGTTCAATGAACTAGCGAAGCTACTAGGTTCCAGCTCCCATGGCTATCAAAGCCATAGGATGTTTTTTTTTTAAGTTGAAAAAATATGTCCTGTGCCCAAGTAGCAACCCCATAACAAGGAATATTTTTTAAAAACCAATGCAAATTTGAGAACTTTATCAAAAATAAGTAACACAATGCAAATTTAAGAATGCATGCTTTTTTTTTTATATGCTTCAAACATTTTGGCAAGATTTTCCCACCATCTTGGCGATATATCTCGGTTGCTTGTTGATTCAATCTCGAGAGCCATTTTAACACAAAAAAAAAAACTAGCCACTACGACAAATGATTGAACTAGCAAGTCATTTGGGCGGTTTCTGTACTTAACCTTTAAGGCTACAGGGACTTAAACCAGAAGAACTGTGTTGAATGCGGGGAGTGAAATTCTCACTTGTGTCTAGGACAGCAGTTGTACTGACCTGCATTCAAAGGTAAGAAATTTTCTGGTACAACAGTTGTACCAACCTTAAGGAAAAGGTTAATTACTAAGAAGTTACTTTTCATGTTCAGTTTACAGAGAGTCGGTGAAGTATCTGTACACTTTTTAAAAAATTATTAAAAAGTAACTAAGATATGCACTTTCAGCTTTTTTTGTATTCGATAAAGGGACTATCAAAGTTCTTTCTAAAAAATGCTCAGAATATTTGTGGTGAGCACCATTAATCACACCCAACACATCGAGTTGGGAAGATGTTTTTAACTAGGTTCTATGAAATATTGGGGAATCGACAGTTTTGATGGCTGCTGTGATTCGACTTTGTTATGTGTTGGTTGTAAAGGTAGATTTCGATTATGTGTAGTCCAAAGTTTAAATTGTAATTGTATTACAGGTTTAAATTTGATAAATCATGCAACAGCTTGTGCCACTTTCTGCTGGGAAGACATACTGAAATGTGAATAACAGTATCAATGACATGATGCTATTCAGTTCTCGCTTCATTAAAAAAAAAATCTTTGATACTCTATTTGTTGAATAGGGAAAAACCTGAAGAGTATATCTTTGCTAAATCTTTCTTATTGATTTTATATTAAAGTGTAAAGGAGCTCTTCGGACACTTTGTATTTTTATTAGTAATAAATACTATGTGGTTGTGTTATAAAGAATAAATTCAGGAGTGATTGTGTTCTGGATTTATCCAGAATTCCAGATTTTTTACTTTCTTAAACCTAGAAATTTCCCTATTTTTTTCAGAACTTCACTATCTGTCTCAAATTTGGTTTTGGAACAAATATATTATTAAGATGTTGTAAAAATTCAAAACTTTTGGATGACGTCAAGTTTAAAGAAGTAGTGGAACTTCTTATCTAAGTAAAATAATGGAAATCCATCGCTATGCTTTCATATATGTCTTTCAACTTAATAATCTGAATTACTTGAAATTATGTTGGGTATTTATGCTGCTCTAGTTTTCAGGAAACAGCCGCAATCGCGCCTTGATAAATAATAAAGGTTTTTCAGTGCTTGTTTGTTGTTATGTGTGTAATTTGGTGTGATTAATGGAAAATCATTCAACTAGATTTGCTGTTAAAAAGGCTCTGAACCGGCAAGTGAAGAGGAATGTCCAGTACAGGAAGATGCATGAATTACGATTAGCATTTAGTGAATTCTATCTCAGCTTAATCCTTCTGCAAAATTACCAAAATCTGAACTTCACTGGTTTTCGCAAGATTCTTAAGAAACATGATAAGGTAAGTTTCAGAATCTTTTAAAGGTTCAAGTATTGAATTGTAAGAAGGTCATTTGGAAGTTGTTGTGATTAGGATTTGTTGTTGCTTAAAAAACCAATTTTTTCCAATAAAAATAATGAAATCATTTTTTAAATCCAGATCTTCATTTTTAAGCTCAAAAACTTGTTTTTCTTGTTTTATAATTATTATTTAAACCTGTTCTGCATTCTGAAATTAATATTAAAAAAATTAGTCTACTATTCAAGTAAAATGTTATTTTTTCAGCTCTCATATTTTAATGAGATAAAATTAGGCATTGAAATCCTTTCAGTTGAGAAATCTGTTTTGAAGGTAAATTTCAAAAATGTCATTTTTTTTAAAATGGGTTTTTAGGAACTGACTAACTCATTTTTGTTGTTATTGGAAAAGTAGCCAAATAGTTGTTAGTATAATCATTGTTGTATTGATTTGAATTCCTTTTTGTGGAAAAAGTAATAATTTTTGTTTAATGTGTGGATTTTGCCTCTTTTAAAAGGTTTAATGTACATATTAAAATCATGTAAGTCAGTTAATTTCAAGATTCTTTCAATATGTGTTGTCATAGAGAAATTCTGCAGACAACAGTTTTGGGTAATGTGTTAATTTGGGTACTATTCTAAAAAGGTTGATTTGCTCTTTCAAGGATACAGGTAACAAATTCAATTATTATTTTTTTATTTTTTAAAGAAATTAGCTATATGGTAGATTTTAAAGTAAATTTTGCTTTTTGAATTGGGTATTTTTTGTATATTTTCATGATTCAAATTACAGTGATTTATTTTAAATTTATTACTATTTAAAAATTCCAACAACTGCATTCTCTACCACAGCTAAATTTGTAGCTTTTTTAATACATTCACCTAAATTAGAATCCATATTTAAAAACATTTTTAATATTATTCTGATGTTAAATTATTTGCTTTATTTTTTAATATGTTGCTGCTATTTTTTTAAATTGCTCTTAATAGATGGTAGTAATTAAAAATTATAGAAAAGTCACATTAATTTTTAAAGAAAACATTGATTGCTTCTTCTCTTTCTAGTTATTAGGAACTGATGCTGGGGCCAAATGGCGGCAACAGTGGGTTGATGTTGCTCCCTTCTATGTTAATAAGGATATTGATAAATTAATTCATGACACTGAGGTAAAAAATTAAACTTTTTTGAAATTAATGCATTATCTTCCATTAGGTATATGAAATTATTTTTAAGTTCTGAAGTGGCTGAATTATAAATAATCACACAGCATTTAACTTTTTTTAAAAATATATTTTTTATAACATTTATTTATTATTATATTTAATTTTCTTCATGCAATTTTATTGGCAACAGTGAAAAAGATTGTAAGGTATTTTGTTTGTTTGTTTGTTTTTACTTTGATGATGATTTTTGGTGTAGTTTGATTCGCAAGTCTTAAAAATAAATGCTATTTGACATTTTCATTTAATAATTCTTATTTAAAATGCTAAAAAAAAACTTTGTTTTTTTTTTTTTGCTTCTACCACGATTAAAATAATAAGAAGCCAACAGTTCTTTATTAAGCATTCTTTATTTTATTATTTTTATAAATAAATCATTGTTTCTTTTAAAGTACTTGAATCACTTAGTTTTATAATCGAATATTTACCTAATAATTACTAGCTAACTGATAATTTTTAATTTAAATGTAACTGCATTATATTTTGTTGTAAAATTTTTGTACCTGTAAAAGAAATGAAAGGAAATTAACTGAAATGTGTTTAATTTACTTTTGTTACCTCTTTAATAGCATGTAATTTATGTGGAAAAAAAAGCTTAGAAAGTTGTGTCTGAAATCTTGTAAATTTAATGAAATGCTTAGAAACATAATTTACATGTTTCATATGTATGTAAAACCTAATAAATTTCATAAAGTATTATATTATATATTTATTTCATCGAAACAAATGCTAAAAAAAAATATTTGATACCAAGACCGAAATATTTATAAAATGTTCTCAGACATAATTTGTGTCTCGACAATCTGCGTCATCAGAAATATAAAAACAAGATATTTAATAAATCGTGTATATACCCACAGTTGCCGAGTCGTATGTTCGTCACTGAAGAAAAATCATTCCAAAACGGAATAAACTCGCAATGTCGAAAACGTAAACCAATCACAAATTCAATGAAGCGAGCTCCTCTGTAATGAATACTAAAGAATTTAATTAGATAAAATATTTACATTGTTAGATATAGGAATTTTTGAGAATAGGTTTGACGATAGCACTATACATGCAACGCTCCAGCATTTCAGCTCAAAAAAAAGAATTTCTGATTTCATTAGAGTTCTTGTAGGGTTGAGTTGTTTTCGTAGAAGTGGAAGTGCTTTTCATGACAATTTGATCAATCAGATTGAACAAATGGGATCGCTGAAATTTACTAAATAAAATGGATAATAACAAGCATATTTGATGAGTTTTTATCAAATATTTGTTGGTGTATATTTTGCATTTTTAATTTTACCTTAACACCTAAATTCCGCTTCCTAGCTTTCTCCTAACGTATTGTATGTCCTAGATTAAAAATCACCAGCATGACAGCAGACTTATGATTTGATAAGAAATTTCTGTACTCTAAAATTATTTAATGATAAATTTCCATTGTTGCATTACAAATATTTAATATTTTTTTAAAGAATATAGTTACTAGATACTTAGAGGCTGGTGATCGTCAAAAGGCTATGAAAAGATTGCGAGTTCCACCTCTAAATGACCAGGTAAATTATTCTTTCAACTTTTGTTCTTAGCAAAAAATTATTTACTTAATTATTTGCTTACTTAATTAAAATTATTTACTTATTAAAAATTATTGGCATTATTTTAATGCAATAATTTTATGAAATGAAAAAATGCATTAAAAAATGCAAAATTTCATTTTCTTGTAATTTTAACATATTTCAGCATTCTTATATGCCTTCCATAATTGGATGCAGCTATGCAATTAGAAACCAACTACCATTTGGCGGAGTAGCTTTCATTATTGAATACCATTATACAACTGACTACTCGTATAGTTCAATAATTTATTTTGGTAAAATGTAGCAATAGAATTTTTACTGTAATTCCTTGTGAAAACAGCTGTATCATAAAATGATCATTTAGGAGTTGGTTCCTGATTACATCACTATTCCTAATTGTGAGAACTATCTTTTCATTCATTTGCAAAACTATGTATAAATCTCAGAATTCAATTTTTAAATTATATTATTTAGTGATATTCCACACCTTAACATACCTTAAACTGCTTTTTAATCTGTGTGTGTTATGCACCTTGTTGGAAAGCTTTCGTCATTTGCATTCTCTCTCGTCCTTGCAGCCTAATGAAAATAGAGGATGAAATGTTGTTTTCCTTACAAAAGGGATCTGATGAAATGTTGTTTTCCTTACAAAAGGAATCTGGCGAAATGCTTTTTTTCCTTACAAAAGGAATCTGGCGAAATGCTGTTTTCTTTACAAAAGGAATCTGACGAAATGTTGCTTTCCTTACAAAAGTAATCTGACGAAATGTTGATGTTGTTTTCCTTACAAAAGGAATCTGACGAAATGTTGTTTTCCTTACAAAAGGAATCGACCTTTGCCTTCTGGCATGCCGATGGGGATATGCTATCCTGAGATCATAATTTTATGTTTTAGGCAAAATGCAACTCCAAATTAATTTCTGTTTGTACTGCTTTTTAATTCATGCTGTAAACATTTGTACATTTTAGTAATTAAAACATTATTTTAATTAAATTTCAGTTATCTTTTATCAACTTCAGGATGATTCGGAGTATAAATTTGGCCTAAACTTTTTTTTAAGTATGCTAATTGAGTTTTTAAATGCATGTCATATCAAAAATGAAATTTTTGGTGCATTTTTGTTACATTATTTGTTTAATGTTTCAGTTTTTTTCACCACACTCTCCTAATTTCTAACTTCACAATGACCAGATGTGTTTCCTTTTGCATTCCTGGGGACAACAATGCCTCATAATTCATACATGTTTTAAGTATTGGCCTTACTTCATACTGTTTATTGAAATTTATTAGTGCAATTTACTTAATTGACAGTTCAAATTATTCCAACAGATTAATGAGTTATGTTTAAACACAATGGATATTTAATCTTTTGCAAATCAGGAGAAATTGGGTTGAAACATCACTACATTATGAATGATCAGTTATGTGTGGTCAAAATTAATTTGTTCTTTAAATAGATTTTTTTTAACTGTTTAAAAATTGAATTAATGTTATTGAATGCAATTGTTGTACTATTCTGAAACACTTTGTCACAAATTTTATGGGGTGTTTTTTCCCCTCCTATTAATGTCCTGCTTCAAGTAATAATAAAGTAATGAAATTAATTGTTCTGTTAAAAGTTATATTTTGTTTTCAAGCTTTTTGTAAAGCACTTATTTGATGTTCGATTGCAATATATATATTTTAATGAAAAAACATCCATTACTAAAATATTTCATCTGACTTTGTGTATTAATTTTTTCATAAACTTCAGTGTCTAGTTTCAAGAATGATTTAATTTATGTGTTTTAAGTTTTTTAAAGCTTGAAATTATTCTTCGAAGATGAATTGAAGGATAACTTCATGCATTGAGTTCATTGCAAAATTAATTGTTCAAAGCAAATGTTTTGCAGAATTAAAAGTTCCAGTTATTAAACTGAATTGCAGACAATCCTAAATAGCATCAGTCAACACCTTCAGAGTTCTTTTCTGTTTGTTGCACACTTTTCTGTTTGACATGTTCAATTCAAAAGCAAATTATTCATATATATTCCCTATTTTATTATGTTTTCATTTGTAAAATTTTCTTTACATTTCGAAGTTAAGATTGTGTATGAAAAAATGTGCTTAACTTTTTAACTGTGAGTGTGGTTTATAAACCACGTGTTGCAGTTGTGGCTTATTACCACTAAATTTTAAAAATATTTTTCATATATAAATGTAAAATAAATCATTTTCTTATCATTTATCTTACCACTAAATTATAAAAATATTTTTTATAAAAATAATTGAAATAAAGTTATAAATTCTTATCTTTAATTACTAAATGCATACTTAATCGTGCAGATATTTTTGATTCACCACTGTATCACAATAAATACATGACATATATATTTCTTTTTTTTTTTTGCGTTTAGAGTGATCGGCGGTACTAAAAGTATCTGCAGTTAAAGGATTAAAGCTCATTTCTAAGAGATACTGAATTAATATAATTAGCTGTATGGAAGATTAATTATGATGATATGAAGACAACTGAAATTGAACCTCACAAGATTCTGACAAATTAAAATCAGCCAAATATTAGAATATTGTACTTGTAAATTAAAATTGATAGTGGCATTTGTCATGTTTACAAATATTCTTGTTTATTTGATAAAACTCAAATGTTGGATATATTGTCAGTCCGCCACGAGAACTGTCGCTACAAAATCGTCTAGTTTACGGCGGTTGCTATAGCAACTGGTTATGCTAGGGAAGATCCATTTCGAATATGAGGAATCCAACGAAAGTCAGAGTTTTTTTTATTATTGGCGCCAGTTTGCGGGGGAACGCATTTGAATGAACTTCTTCCTACGATAACCTGTTTCTGTAACGACCGCCGTAAACTAGACATTTGGCAGCGACGGTTCTCGTGGCGGACAGACAGTAGTTCAAAAATGATATTTGGAAAGTAATTGCGTAACTTTTAATGGGCTAAAATTGTTGTATATGTTTGCTTGTGTAATGAAAAATATTTTTTTTTTCCAGCAATCTCCGTGGGTAACTTTCAAAGTTGGTCTTTTTTCTGGTGCCTTTGCTGTTCTAGTTTGTGCTGTTATAATATCTGGTGAGTTCATCTTAGACTCTACAGAATATCTACATCATGAATTTGGTATCTGAATCTACAGAAGATCTGCGTCATGAATTATGCACTTCAATTGAAAATTTAATCAAATTTAATAACTACTAATCTGGCTTGTTTTCTTTAAACTATTTTAAAATTAATTTTTTATCATCCGTTTGTGTTCATGAAATATTTGTAGTTTATAATTAATTTGGCTTTCTTTTATATTTAAATCTTAGTTATATTTTTATTAGATTGAAAAAGCCACATTTTTTATTATTTATTTAATGTTGTAGCCACCTGTATCAGCTGGCAACAGCCATAAAGTGAAAGCTAAAAACCAAAGCTTCTTTCATTTGTCATGTACCAAATGTGGAGGGTTAGATTGGACATATGGCTATTTTTTATTTTATTTTTCGTAGTTAAACAATGTTATAGTTATCTGTCTTAACAAAAGCTAGAAGCTACAATGAAAACTAAAAATAAAAAATTCTCTCATTTTTATCAATTTATTATGCAAGCAAAATTTTTTTAAAAATTATGTGTGATTTTATACATTATATTTAATTACTATTGCTGCTGTGAAATTTACTTAGTAACAACATTCAAAGCCTTGTTAATTGAATGAACTCGGTTAGATACTATTATGGTAACTGCATAGTAGCAGAAGGTAGAGTGACGCGTGACACTCTGCAAACTTCCATGCCACACTAACTTTAACCCTCTACAGCAGAGATAATGTGAATTACATACATGTAGAAAAAGGGTTGAAGGGGGGGGGGGAAATCCGCCTACAGATAAAAATACTTCATCTAAGAAATACTCTAAGGGAAAATGCACCAAAGATAAAGGAGAAACAGCAGTTAAAATTAAATTATTTATTTATAAACCATAATATGAGAAAGGTATTTACACGTATGGTTATTTACAGATAAGACAAGAGAGATTTAGGGTTTGTTAGTTTAGCACCTCGTTTAAAAGTTAGTTACAGCCATCGCCCATTTCCGCCGTGCTAACAGGGAAGAGACCCCCATAGCTCGTCATGCTCACCTATCTGTCGCATGTTTGTTCTTCTTGATATCAAAAAACCATCTCCCAGATTAAAACATTACACTTGGTTTTTAATGGAGAGCTTACACCTACACGTCACATGATTAGCACAGTGAGAATGTGTGATCGTTATCTTTCAGTATCTTTCCGCTGACACAACAATATTCAAATGAGCTTGTACGGAAAGTGAGAAAGTATTATTAGGAAGGAATTAAACTTGCGCTTTTAAGCTAGACGTGAAAAATACAATTCCTGCATACATTACGGATCTTTCATGAAATCTGGTCTGAATTCGCAATCCTCCAATTCCAGAGCTGAGATGTGACCACGGCCTTTTCTTACTCTGATGTTAAATACGTAGCTTATCTTTTGTTGTAAAATGGCAGCAGAGAGACATATTTAAAAAACGAACATAATTTATTGAAGCTGTATTAAATAACTACCAACTCTTTCACATAAAACTAGCTAACTAAAAAAATACAGATCATCCATTAACCTTCATAAAGCAAAAGCGTCTTAAGTTACATGCATGCACAATAATTTAGATGCATGTTAAATTGCTTTGAAGTCTAACAGGTAGCATGATTTGATTGGCCACTGTAGTTATGACATCATTTGATCTTAACCAATAAGAACATGTCTCACTCCGTCTTACATTTAACTGTGTATTTGACTGTAAACAGAATAAAGGGTTTGTTTACATTTAATATTTTACTACCTGGGAGAACACCTGGGTAAATTAAACATTTATTATTAAATCTATTTTACCTCTCTTAGAAATTCTTCATACATTTGAAGTTTTACGTTTATCTAACTTAATAATTACTAATATAATAGCCCAGATCTCTCGGTAACACTCTGACTTTACCAACGATAAAACTCTTGCCATAGCGCTGCAAGACGTTAAACAGCATTATTTCATTGTTAGAGAACGTAAATTTCAATAATTTTAAATTTAAAAGAGTAATTGCCATTCTAATTTCAAATTTAATGGTCCTAAAATAGTGCAGGGTTCATACGCGTCCTTAAAAGTCCTTACTTTTACATTTAGTCCTTACAAATCCTTATTTTTATGCCCCATTTTTAAAAAGTCCTTACTTTTTACTCTGCCATTATTAAAAAGTTTAAAATTTCACCGATTATCGTTTTCCTAATTCCTCCTTCTCGGAGGCTCTAATCTCGGTCGACGTGGCTCTCGCGGAATGGGGTGGGGAGACGACACTGCTCGCGTTCTACGAATCCATATCCTTCGCATACACTTTTGGAAATAGGGAGGAGTTACAGATGGCCTTTATTGGTCCATGGTTCCATAGGAATGATTGACAAAAGTGCTGTTACCATTTTTAGAACAGTATCAAAGTGATAAAACTTTACTTCCATTTTTTGCTAGTGATGTTTTTAAAACTTGTTAATGATTGCATTCAACATTTCAAAATTTTGAAACCAGAGAATGAAAGAATTGAGAAACCTGAGACTTTATGCAAATTCAACTTCAGTGACCCAAACTTGTATAATGATAAAAGTTAAGTGTATTTAGGATTTGCTGCAGAGAAACTAATAAAGGAAAAGATAAAAAATGAGGAATTAGCAGACAAGTATGTTTTCACACTCAGACAGGATAGTCGGAAAAACATCATAACAATGATAAAACATTTCATGCAGAAATATCCTGTGAATTACGCACTAGTAAGACCTGCGATTTGCATTGATCCTCGAGTAATGGTCGGATATCCCTAAAAAGCACAGGAAAAAATGAAAAAGGTATGGATTGTGTTGTCGCAAAATAAATAATATAAATATAAAACAAAAGTAAAAAAAGAAAGAGTATAGATAAGAAACAAAAGATTTAAACAATAACGATAACACTACACCTTTTTGCGTGCTCAACGCAATAGCACAAGTGATTGCATCAACAGAAAATCACAACGATTAATATTAAAAAACATAAAATATAATTTAGAATGTAAAAGAAAAATATTCAAATTGGAAGGAATGAATGAGAACTTGAATGACGAACTTTCTGGAAGACCACTCGCCATTGAAGTTCTAAAAATGGACAAAATTTTCTGTTAAGGGTAAGATTGTGAATCAAAAATAAAGTCATTCATTCCTTCCAATTTGAATATTTTTCTTTTACATTCTAAATTATATTTTATGTTTTTTAATATTAATCATTGTAAATTTTCTGTTGATGCAATCACTTGTGATGTTGCGTTGAGCACGCAAAAATCTTTTGTTTCTTATCTATGCTCTTTCTTTTTTTACTTTTGTTTTATAGTTATATTATTTGTTTCTGTATTATATTAGAAATAGCTGCATATGCGCCTTACTGTATAATACAAAAGAGTTTTAATTAATTTATAGTTAATATCTTTGTTAATTATAACTGTCGCAAAATAAACGTATTTTGGAAAAAGATTGCAACGAAATTTTGTTACTCTATGCAGATTTTCTGTTAAATATTGTAAAGCCAAATTCATTTGAATTTACTTCTTTCAATCCAAAGAGTGATTCCCTTGATACTTTTTTACAAACTTATTTTAGCAATAATCATTATGAAAAAGTTTGGAAGATTATCAAAATGGTATTAATACTGTCACATGGACAATGAGGTTTTTCGGCGAACAAGGCCTTGGAAATAGAAAATTTAAAAGATGCTTCATATATTTCCCAGCGTGTAAATCATGAATTTATTAAGCTGTCTGGGGCTATGTATGACTTAAAAATTACTAAAGAAATGAGGACGGCTGCCACCTCAGCTAGAGCAAAATACATGCAGTATAGAAAGTGAAAGATCCAAAGAAAAGACTGAAACAAAACTGAAACGAAAAGCTCTAGGGAAGGAAATAGATTTTTTAAAACAAAAGAAAATGTTCATCCAAACGGACATACACCAAACAAATGATTTAGCTAATGAGGCTGAAAAGTCAAAGGACATAAATTTATTTATTCAATCGCCTGAATTAAGAAAAACAATTTCTGAAAAAGAAATTAAAATAAATACCTTGGATGTAAAATTGAATGAAAAAAGTTTGGAATTAAAAGATATTTAATTTGATTACCAGTTTCATGGGGTTTTTTTCATCAATTTATTGACTCATATTTTTAGGAGCTTTGTTGTGTTAAATTTGTAATGTATCTTCTATGTTTTATATTATGCTTTATCATCTAATAGGTTGAATTTGCAAAAATGAGACATTTTATTTAAAAATGTGTGTGACAATTTGTTAAGTTTATTCAATTTAGAGGTCCTTATTTTTTGGGTTTTTTTAGTCCTTAAAAGTCCTTGATTTTCTTTTAAGGAAATGTGTATGAACCCTGTAGTGAAATAAAAAATGTTATCGATTGATATAAAATTAATCTCGCTATGATCAATAGTTCCCGAGAAATTTTAAATTATATTAATCATATATTTCAAATTTCCGTTTTTTTTAATAGAAAGTAGTAAATCACGTCAGTGGTATATCATGCACGTGATATAGTTTGGATGCCACGATGCATCTCATTATTTATTGCAATCGTGATGATATAATTTGATAATATTTTTTGGCAATGTTAAAATTGTTAAACAACGAAAAATTCTTTACACTGAATGTTGTTTACCAAGAGTTTTTTTTAATAAAGAAATATGCAAATAAAAAAATATTTCCTGTCATAATACATGTTTATTTTATTTGTTTTCAAGCAATGTTAAACATTTCTCTCGCATGTATATCTATTTAAACACATCAGTTTTGACAGGAAATCTCTCGAATGAAGAGGCAATTTGCATGACAGGTGATTTCTAGTTTAAGAATAATTAACTTTAATTTATTTTAGCACTTCCAAAATAAAAAGAGGAAAAATAGTACGGAACTGTGTTGCCTGATATTAACTTTCTCTCAAAGAAACAGCAGTTACATAGCAATACTTTCTTATACAATGGAGATAATTATCTGAAATGTGTGATTATTTATATTTTTCTGTAGCTATATTCACCAATGCTCCTGATAACTGGCGCATTGCAGTCCGGCTGTATAGAGGAAGCCTACTGATAATCTTGTTCCTTTTCCTGATTGGAGTGAATGTTTATGGCTGGCGGACTTCGGGGGTGAATCACGTGTTGATATTCGAATTAGATCCCCGGAATCACCTCTCGGAGCAACATTTGATGGAGGTAACTTTTTGCACTTGTTTGTTTGTTATTTTAAAACAGCCAAAAATATTTAACGTATTTGTTTTTTCAAAATGTAGGGACTAGCTTGGAAATCTAAATAAGACCTTTTATAAAAACATTTCATGAAGCAAAATTTGAAATTGATTTTAAAGATGTTAAAATTCTTTATTTTAATGCTGCTGTTTGTTTTGATAATTGTTATAGTAGGTGTTTGTGATTATAATAATCATCTAACATGTGTATACGTAATTACATAAACAAGTTTGTTTTCTATAACTTGCTTTTATTTCTTAAACTATTATCCCTCTGTTGAAAAATTGCCTTTAACCAGTTAAGTGTCATACCTGTGCCAGATGACCTTGATATTACAATTGCACCAAACTTGGTAGCTCCCAATCCATTTGTACTTGGAATGATCCTGGATATTTTAGTTTTCTTGCTATTGTTTTCCGAAATCTCAGTTTGTGAAATCAAAATATAACCTCCACCTTTTAAAGTCTAGTAAAAGTAGACACTAAATACACATTATAGGGCATTTATTGTAAAAATTAGTGATTGGGTTTTCCAAAATGTTAGTATATGTGTTTACATATTTATTTGATTATTGTGAGTAGTAAAAAAAGTTAGTGTAGGGTCAGGTCCTTGATTAATTTTTTTTTCACCTACCCCCTACTGTTGTATCTAACCCCCACCCGCAACCATCCGTCTTTCCAAAGAAAATTTTATCAATAATGCTAAGGGCCTAGGTAAGCTTAAGAGTCAAACGACTCAAAATAATAAATTTGCTGGATGTAGCAATGTATCTACCAGGTAATGCATCTGGTCCCATGTTGCAGTTTAGAATATCAGAATCGGTACAAAAGACACAACAGCATTGCTTAAACTAAAAACTCTTTTATTAAAAACAAATCTAACATACCGTCTTATATAGCTAAACAAAAACAAGTGGCACAACCTGATTGGCTGTGATGTCACAACTGGCCAAGTGGCAAAACCTTATTGGCTGTGATGTCATAGAAAATGCACACGCCCACATCATGACATCACCAACACAAACAAACAAGATAAATGCAAACAAAGGTTCAAACAAACATCCATACGATATTTCTGAGCATGAAAAAACTGCCAATTAAACTAAGACTGGACTTATTTTTGATTTTACATTTTATTCCATTTTTACAATAGTATCAGTTCAACTCCAAAACAAATGAAAGAAGTATTTTAGTGATTCCGCATTAACTGATAAGGAAAGCTGAAAATTGCACTTTGTTATAATTCTTGTGGAAAAATTAACCTGAATTGATGATAAATTTAATTTTTCAGAAAGATGGAGATCCACACAAATGACGATGGAGACGGTTTAAATTTTAACTTGACATTTATTATGGCACAACATGGATACTGCTTGTAACCATAACGCAAGATAGATAATAAAAACAGTACTTAACATATAGAATTAAGCATGAATATTCCATATCTTATAACAGGTCGCGGCACACTCGCATCCCGACGTCTTCTCCTGAAAGAGGGGGGGGAAAAAAACTAGCATCGCACTTTTATCTATGTGCGGCAATTAAGAAATTAACATCTTCTTCAATGACATGCTGATTGGGATCAATCAGTGATTCGAATCAGCATATCATTCCAGTTAGCGTCGATCACAATGCTGACCAACTAGAGCCAACAAGATTCGAAAATTGCAGTCTTGCTGATGCTGCCGATAAAAAGAGGAGAGATTTAATTTATTCCCAACAATAATCAACTATTCAAGTGGTATAGTTACTGAATAGTAATTATTCACTGGGAGAAACAAAATTCCCTAATTTTTTTAAACCCCTTATGGAATTTTTTTTTGTTTCCGTCTTTACCAGCTTCGATTTTGCGTACCCCCAACTAGTCCCTTGCTTACCCAGGTTGGGAATCTCTGGTGTAGGTTATTATGCAATCATCATAGTTACTATATTGTATTCCTCTTGGCTATGAGTTTTGTGTCGCATATGCTGTCTTTACTGAAAATGCATCCTACCTTGCCAAGTGACATTTTTTAATAATTTTTATGTGTTGCTGATGTTGCAAAATCTCTTATTCACTAGATAGCTGCCATCTTCAGTGTGATGTGGGCTCTGAGTGTGCTCGCCTTCCTCTTCAGCGATGCCCTCTCCATTCCTGCATACGCAAACCCTCTGCTCCTGGTCGTGCTTCTCTTCGCATTCCTCTTCAATCCGACCCGCACCTTGCAGCACCACGCGAGGTTTTGGCTCCTCAGAGTGCTGGTAAGATCATCGCTCGTATCGATTTTGAAAAACTGAGGAGTTTTTTCCCTAGTAGGCGAGGGATGCCAGCACAGGTGTTGTCCTCGTCATCTGACCATCGTTCAAAATGACGAGTTCCATCCGAAAATAGCCTTTGAGTTGCTTCAAAGCAGGATGTTAATATTACTAAAAACTAAACTGAGGAGATACAGCCCTGCTAAGTTGGAGTATTCTTTTCGTGAAAGTACAGGGTGTACACAAATGAAGAGACACATTTGAAAAATAATTTTTAAAAAAACCAAAAATGTTAGAACTTCCTTTTTTTAAAAAAAATGAGAGTGCATCTCAAAAAGTTTTTTTTTTTTTTTTTTTTTTTTTTTTTTTTTTTCAGATAGGTAGCATGCCATTTCAGTAGTCTAGGGGTCGTAAATTACTGAAAATCAAAAATTTGTTTAGAGCCATTATCTGAGAAAATATTACAACTGGAAAAAAATAAAAGCATATATTTGTAGGAAATTTTATGCTCTTTAATTTGTTAATTCACATGTAGTGTGGAAACTGAAGAGTTTTCGTGATATCCAAGAAAACTGAAAAAAGAAACCAGAAAACATGCATCTGCTTCTTCTGATCGGTAGCCATTGCGTACGGAATTTTCTCGCTGTAACAAATTTAGAACGGCATAACACAGCTATCTGAAAAAAACTTTTTGAGATGCACTCTTATTTTTTAAAAAAAACGTAGTTCCAACATTTTTAGTTTTTTTATTATTATTAATTTTTGAAATGAATTGCTTCATTTGTGTACACCCTGTATATGGTAACAGAGAGACGTTTTTAAAAATAAACATAATTTATTGAAGTTGCATAAAATAAACTATAAACCCTTTCATTTAAAACTAACTAAAAACATTGTATCCAACAACTTTTATAAGCAAACAACCACTTCAGTTACATACATGCATGCACAAACTGTTTTGAATTCCAACAGGTGGCATGATTTGATTGGTCACTGCAACCTATTGCATCATATGTGATGGGTGGAATCATTGACCATTGCATGAATGGTGTTAATGGTTAATGGAATGATGTTAACCAATAAGAATGCGTTTTACTCCCTCTTACATTTAACTGTGTATTTGACTGTAAATAGAATAAAGGGTTTGTTTACATTTAATATTTTACGACCTGGATGAACACCTGGGTAATTTAAAAATTAATGAAATCTATTTTAATAAATGCATATCTTACTTAATAATATTAAACTTTAACAACAATTTAATTTATCTTAGCACTTCCAACACTTTTGTAAACAACCTGTATATTGAAACTCGTAGGTTGTCCAGCACCTCAACTAAAGCCTTCTTACCATCAAAAGTGGCTCTTCGCCTCACAGACGAGCAGTGCCTCAGAAGATGCTTTTAAAAAGTGTTTTAATTGCTTCCAATAAGCCAAAATTCTTTCACTCGGCGTTAGATGCTAATTTTTATGCATTTAACAGCAATAAATGTCTGTGTATGCATGAGTTGTGAATGTCAATGGTGGCTCCACAAATCTACAAATGAATCGCAGATGTATTCCAAAAAATATATTATACAAATATAGGTACTTTTCCGTTAGCCGTGCACAAGCAAAAAATCGCCAAATAAGGTAGATTCCATTAGCCAGGCACAAGCGAAAAATCGCCAAATAGGCTCGCATTTGGTTCACAATTGGCGACATTTGCGCCCAGCTAACGGAAAATCGCTTTACTTTGGCGACTTGGCTCGAGTTTGGTTCACAATTGGCAACATTTGTGCCCGGCTAACGAAAAAGTACCCAAATATATTTAGCACTTTTTTGAATAAGAAAGAGGAATTTCAAACTAATGATTTGTAAGCCAGGGGGTGATCTCTTCATGTGAAAGATTAAAATATTAATTTAATAAAAGTTTTCAATAACAGCGGAATTTTTTTTTCTTGAACCATTTTCTGCTCTTTAGTATTTAATTTATAGTTCATTTTTATAAATATTATAGAATCTTGAAATTATTTTTAACAGATGCTTAACTTTTGAGCCTTTAAGATTTCACTACCCTGGCAGCCTTAATCTGATAAGTCTTTAATCACATTGTTGATAATTTTGCTCTCTTATTCTATTGTATCACAACATGTGAGGTGGATAAGTTGATGGCTAATGTTGGGAATAGTTTACCTTATAGATGTCTAAAGGGACCACATATCTTGTTTACTTTTAAAACTTATTGCTCAAAACCAAACAGTTAGTCACTTAAAACTATAAACTAGTTGCAAATATATTTTAAACAAATAATGATTTTGCTGGAAAAAATTGCCAAGTACCTAACACCAACTGAATGTTTTGATAGGTATCAGAAAATGACCTGAATTTGAGGGAATGGGCGATTTTTTTTTTTTTTTTTTTTCATTACTGTTACACTGAGCAAATCATCAGCTTCGGGATATTAAAAATTTCTTATGTTGCATCTAGATTTTGGTTATTTGTTCCTTAAATGCTTTTATTAAATTGAGTTGTGATACCTTGTTCCCTTTTATTTTTTCCACCATGTCCTTTAAATAATACACATTTTGTTCATATTAAGTTCTTTTTATATATGAAAGAATTATAATAATATTTGATTGTTAATTTTTTTGTTAATAAATTTTTTCTCTGGTATCGTCGGCTTTCTTTGAAACATTTGCGTTAATATTTAAAGGAGTTCAAACTGTATTAAATTCCTTGCTTTTAAATAACTTCACGAAGCAAAGCAAACTGATATTTATTCACTCTGAGTTTTGAAATCAAAAGTTCAATGTGGACACTTGATTAATTAAAGATATCATCTTTAGATTTTATCTCATATTTTTCGATTAATATGTCCTTGCACCAGTTTCTTTTTTAAAATAAAGAGTCTTATTCTCATTGAATTTGATAAACTGTGGCTCTAAATTTCAACTAACTGGTTGTTGGTCACTATTTTTGAAGCTCATTCCTATAAATAATTTACAATTTTAACAATAAACAATTTTATTTCAGACAGCAAAGGAATTGTTCATAATGTAAAGAGCAGCAATTCAAAGATGTGCAATGTTTTCCATGTATTACTTGAGAATGGATTGACATCATTACTGTAGTGCTACTTATGGACAAGTTTTCTGTTTTGTTTATTTGGGGGTAATGTAGAACATCCGCTATACCAACTGACATCCAGTGTAATGCTTCGTTAATGGGAATCTTCAAACTTTCAACACTCTGTTTGAAGATGTTAGTTAATGTTTAAAATAGGGTTTTTTTTAATGTTATGGCTTAAACATATTTGAAATTAATTAATTAAATTTGAAGTTCCTATTTGCTGTAGCTCTCAATGTTACTTGAAATAAGAGTCTCATTCTGGAGAAGGTCTGCCATAATTGTTCACTATCACTCTTTTTGGCGAAGTCTAAGGCCTGTTTGGGGGTTACATTTTTAACCAAACAATTTAGATAATCACTGGTGGTTAAATTTTTAGCTAAACAATATAGCTATTTACAACCGTTCCATTTGGAATTTAGCCATTTTAAATAAAAAGAATTAATTGAACTTAAAGAACACAGGACTCAATGCTTTGTGTACTAAAGAAAGAACTGGTTCTAACTTGGTGCTTGATGCAGTATCCAAATAGATTTGGCGATTTCTGAAATCAGAGTCTGTGAATCCAAAATAAACAAAACAGAAAACTCATCCATACTACTAATCTGTGTTTATCAGAAATTGCAATTCTCAATCATTATTATTATTTATTTTATTTTCTTGACCACATTTTCCTGTCAGTAATACAGTTTCCTTTTTCAGGGAAGAATAATAGCTGCTCCGTTCTTCCACGTCGGATTCGCTGATTTCTGGCTGGCCGATCAGCTGAATAGCCTCGTTCCTGTCTTGGTTGATTTCCAGTATTTCATTTGTTTCTACGTGACGAGTGTCAACTGGGAAGTTAATACAGGTAATATTTCCCCACAATTTAGGATGAATGTATTTATTTAATATGTATTTTGTTCTTGGTGGATCTTGTGCATGTTACAGAAGTTCCATTTAGAGTTTTAAGTTTTTTAAGTCAAAATTTCAGTTCCTAATTTATCATTCCATGGAAATCCTTGCCTAATCAAAGAAAAGATTTCCGTGAAGTGAAAAATTAGGAAATTAAATGTTTACTTAAAAAAGGAGCCTAAAATTCTGTTGATGAAATAAATTTTATGGCCAACATTTTCATATATAGTTTTTTTTTCCCCCTAATAGCTGGGTTTTGTGCTATTTACATCCGAATTATCTTGTAATTCATCTTGTAAAACAATATATCTTTGCTTCAAAAATATGTATATTAACTATATTGAACAAAATGTGCTTACATTTCTGTGCAAGACTCTTAATTATCTTTTTATGTATGATCCCATTTGCTTGAAATGCAATCTTCCAAATATATTTTGTATACAATGTTTTGCACATTTGTTTCCTTTGAATATATCATCTTTGCTTTTAATATTACTGCAAAATTGGAAAATTAGAGCTAGTTTAAAAGCCTTTTTATATATAACCTGTAAAATTTTATAGACTATTTTAATGTTTCATTTTCGAAGCCCATATTTATTTGGGTCCATATATATGAATGCCTAAATGGTCCTTTTAGTATGTGTTATTGCACACTGATAGGCAATTTAACGGTGAATTTTATTGGACTTCATATAATTAGATTTGTGATTGGATTTGAAAATATTCAATTATTAAGATGAGTTTTAACTCAAATTAATACAGATCAGCTAGATAGTAAAAAAAATAAACGTAAATCTGTACTTTTTGTGTTATAGAATCTATTACAATACCTTCTCCTGACTAAAATTATGTGTTATCAGTTAAATATTTATGCTTTGTGCGCTTGGACTTTTCCTATTTGTCACCCCATTTCAGCTGCAAAATGTATTCCCACAGTTCCATGTATGCACACAAATTTTACTGAGAGCCAAAATTTGCATATAAGAAAATAAAATATGTAGATGAATCATTAACAAAGCCAATAGAAAATTATTAAAATATATTTATATTGAAAATATTAATGAAATGTTTTAGATGTGCGTGACTCCATGAATTATTTTGAATTGATAAGGTGTGAGAATCTGTCAGATCAAGGTTTTTGTGACCCTGTACTTGACTCTTTGGTCGGAATCTCTTGTTTAAGAAGCCTTGTTATATCTTGTTAATTTTCACAAATTATTTGAACATTTTGTTAGTCAAAATATAATAATTGCCCATATGTAGGAATCCCTAAATTTATTAATTGAATCCAGCAATGTGAATTTAATTTTTTAACAAAAATTAATTAAAACTTAAAACTCTTTATATTATATAGAATGGTGCACGCAAAAAGGTGTATTGTTATCGTTTTTTGTTTAAATCTTCTGTTTCCTCTTTATACTTTTTTTTACCTTTTAATTTATATTTCTATTATTTAATATTTTAACTTATTGTTAATAATTTTGAAAATGAATTTAAATTGAGCTTTGATAGTGAATTAAAATCATTTTTGGAGAAATGTGTTTTCAAATAATCATATTTTCCTTTAAAACTTGTTTTTTTTCACAGATTCTAATAAGTGTGTTGATGATGTGGGGTTGATTTCGAGGCCCATCGTGGCCTGTTTGCCTGCGTGGTTTCGTTTTGCACAATGTCTGAGACGTTACCGAGACACCAAAGAAGCCTTTCCCCACCTCGTCAATGCGGGGAAATACTCCACAACATTTTTTAACGTAATATTCTCATCACTGTATGTTTATACCAAAGGTAATATCATTTAGTGTTTTGTGTATTTGTTTGTCTTTTTGTAGTTTATTTTGTATGTAATCTTTTAAATAATAAACAAGTGATAGATATGTTGTTTTTTAGTTAATATTTGTCAATTAAGATTAGAAAATATTTTAATTGTGATTAAAGTTTTTTTTTCCTTTTAATTTCTAGTAATTAAAAAAAGAAATTAAAAGATTCAAATTGCATTATATTTACTATATAAAAGCCAAATTGCTCGAAAATGTACACTTTAGTTATCTGATATTAATTATCGGTGTTTGGTGGTAACTCGCAGCTGTTTGTGACGTGTTAAAATCTACTCAGTACTGTGTTTGATCAAGCTTTTTTTTGTAGCCCTGATGCAGCCAGTTTAAAACAAATAAATGTGCGATAAATTTTGAGTCAATGGTCCTCTGTCTACCATTGCCACTTAAACTTGATTAATTCAGCATCAGTTCAAAACATTTCTAAACAAGTAACCCAAAACTACATTTTCATAGTCTTTCATAGTCATATTAATTTTCATTAATTGCAATGTAAGTTCTTGTCACAAGAGATTTCAGAATGGTCAATTACTGGTTGACTGACAAATTCATTAATTAATTATTAAATTCATAAAACAATTATGAAATCTATATAGACAGACAACAGGGTGCGTACGGTCATGAAAAGTGCTTAAAAACTGCTTACTTTTTATTTTCATTTTAGAAGGCCCTTAAAAGTGCTAACTTTTTATTCAAAGTTTGTATAAAGTGCTTATTTTTTATCATGGTGCTTACAAACTCATTATTTTTAAAAAGATGTTATAAGTTTGCGAGCAAGAACTATTTTATGTATAAAAGTAATTGAAATTAATGATTTAGCATTCTAATTTTGTACCTCAAAATCTTGTTACATAATTATTTTTGGTTTATTTTTCTGCATGTAGAAATGTTTTCCTGTAACGAGTTAAAGAGAATATATTCTAGTCATGACAGTAGGATAGGTACGAAATTTCTCTCCTGTATATTTTATTACTTAAATCCTGTTTAGTTAAAAGAAGAAAAAAAGATGATCATCGGCATTAAAGATTTTGCGAGTCCTTACTTTTCCCCAAAAGAGCTTACTTTTTTTCTACAAATTTGAGTACACACCCTGGACAAATTCATTGAGTAATTATAAAATTGACTTAGGTTTGATTTGATTAGAAAAAGGGGTTGGGGGGATTTTGAGCTACAAAGGCTATTTATTATCCCCTATTCATTCCAAACTTCTTTGCAATCCGTAATCAAAACAGAAAGAAAAATTGCCATCAAAAGATGGTCTAAAACTATTGCCGATCTGATTCGGTCAAGACAAAAAAAAATAAATGGCGCTCTCCTAAGAAGGGCCTCCAAATTCTTTTTCAAACTGACATAGGTATTTGCGGACGATTTCCTCAACTATTTGCATTCTTTTTCAGATGATTATGGATCTACGTGGGAAAATCCTTTCTTTTACTTGTGGATTGTGTTTGGTTTCATTAGTTCCATCTACACTTACATCTGGGACATAAAGATGGATTGGGGTTTATTCGATGTTAACACCGGCGAGAATCGATTCTTAAGGGAAGAGATTGTTTATTCGTCCCCAGTAAGTATTTCGAGAAATCACTCCTGTCTGATGCGACTGATTGCCTGTAGAACGGTGTTCTTAAAATAGCTGGAATTTTATTGCAATTTCTTGAATATTGAGTTATGTTGGTGCTTTTTTAATCCCTTAAGGGTTTTTTTTTTTTTTTGCTATCTAATAAGATGACCCCTCCTGTTTTGGTTAGTTTAGGTTAGGTTATATTAACGTCCCGTTTTGAAGCAACACAAGGGCTATTTAGGGACAGACCTCATAATTTTGAACCACAGTCAGATGACGAGGATGACACCCAAGCTGTTACCCCTTCTCCAAAGTTCTACGCCAGACCAACGGGAGGACGTTTGACCACTAGGTATGATTTAATGCGCAACAGGCCCCATACACAGCGGATCTTCGGTGGAATCAGGTTTCGAACCTGCGACTCTCCGGTCCCGAGACCTTACCACTAGGCCACTGCGGCCTGCCACTTCAGACATGGATCGCCAATACACTGACCATAAGAACGGAGCTTAAGACATTACGTTCACTGTCGGCGGATCGACAGTGCCGGAATGGCAGAAAACGACTCACATAATTCTTGTAGACACCCTTGCACGTGACGCAGAGCAGCCAGCAGTTGAGGAGGAGCGAAATCCGGAGGCAGGACTCTTCCACCCGAAAGAGGGCGCAGGTGGCATTCAGCAGGACGACGGCCAGCTTGAGGCGGTAGGCGAGGGCCGTACACCTGGAAAACGGGTAGTGGTCACGGCGGCTCTTGGGGACCTCCTGTTTCGGAAAGGGGCTGTCGTTTTCATTCATCTAAAAAGGCATAGAATACTTGAGATGCTTATGGATTCTGTATGTAATTTTTGTGTCAAATTATAAAGCTTAATTAATGACTAAATTTTAGTTTATAAGCCTAAAAATGTGATAATTCAATGCACGTCTATATGACGTATGCAAGACTTAAGAGGTTAATATATAATTCATGAATTATGTATGTAAAATTGTCAAGATTGTTATGTTCATAGCTTCCTGTTAAAATAATTCAGATTGACGCAGATGTCAGTTGCCCAATTATGAAGTATCAATAACTGATTTTTGAACTATTTATTCAATTTCTTACAAAGTCCCTTCTAGAAGTAAACTTAATCTAATAATATTTATTCATGTTAGTGTCATTTAAAAATGGTGCAGTAAATTTCAACTTTATTCATTTTTTTTTTCCATATGTGTGTACAGTAAAATTTGATTAACCATCACTCATTTAACTGTTATTTCTCCATCTTCGTAGGTTGTACACTGCTACTGTTATATTGACGTTAAAATTGATCATTTTGTAAAATTAAATTCAGTATGCGTGCATTATTCACTCTTGACCCTTTCAAAGTCACTACATGTTTCGTTTTAAGAATTACTAAATTTATTTCAAAAATGAGTATTAGACATGTAGCTGATCATAAATATGTAAAGGGAAAAAAATGTAACAGTTTTTATTGTCAAGAAATTTGTGGTTTCGCAGTAAAACACCAATGAACGGTAATGGGCTATTTTTCCTCCAAACAAGTTATCGAAATGCAATTTAAATTATGTATTTAATTTATAAGTATACGTGAGTATTCAGGATATTCAACCTCATAAAATTCAATATTACTTTCAAAGATTCAATTTAAAAAAATATCAGTTTGTGCAAGAACCCTCATCATTTTGTTTCTCTTGGAGATCGAAAGCAATTTAGCTCTTGCAATGCCGATATCTTTCCGAGTACTAACGGTATTGAACTGGAATTTTTATATAAGTTGGCCTATATATCTTAAGTTATGAAAGAAAAATTATGCTGCGTTTCGCCCATGTACAGTAAAAAAATGCTCAATGTGTGGTCGCACTGCGAAACCAATGAACGCGAAAGGGTTAAAGGATTTTGTTTTTCATTTCTGTCCCAAAGCCAGTAGAGAAATTGTGTCACTGTACTTACGTATGAAGAGATTTCTGTTACGCGTCACAGCCCTGGTCCAGACAGTGACGGTTAATCGAAAATTTACTGTATTAGTTGTAATGCTTTATATGTATTAATAACTGTCTATTTATTAGTAAGATTAAATGTGTCAGTGACTTTTGTCTAGAGTCCAAATGATGTTACTTTTATAAAACCATAAAAATATCCCCAACAGAAAACAGTTCAATTTTTCCCTTCTAAGTTATAAATAAATGTATATAGCTAAAAGCAGAGAAAGCCTAATCACATATATTTTGTTATAAATTTATATCTCTGACATGATGATATCATGTCTCCAATTTTGATTTTGATTTTCATGGCTAATTTCTAGTTTTTAAAATGCATTTTAGTTAATTGCAGAAATGAATAAACAATTCATTCATTATTTATTATTATTTATTGTTCATGTATTTTTCTTTATTTTAGCAGTTTTACAAAAAAAATTATCTTTTCCCGCCTTTCACTTCTTTCCTGCATTTTAGATGTGTATCCAATATTTTTTTATTTCTGAGCTGCTATCTGTTTGCTGAGCTCAAATAGTCAAGTTCTGCCCCAATTTTTTTTCTACCAATTCCATTTGCAGTCCCCCAGAACTTTCTATCAAAACATTTGTTAAAAGTTTAATTAAACTGTTTGAATGAAACGTACGCATGGTTGATCAAATTAGAAATTATGCATCATTACTAAATTTATAACCAGTGTAATTTTTAATTTATTATTAAGACTCAAATTTCTATTACATTTTTTTACAAGCTATATTGATGTTAATCAATTTGAAAATTAATCAGCAATTTTGGAATCTCGGTAAATCAATAAAAAATTTTGGAGTTCT
This sequence comes from Araneus ventricosus, assembly GCA_013235015.1. Classification (NCBI taxonomy): domain Eukaryota; kingdom Metazoa; phylum Arthropoda; class Arachnida; order Araneae; family Araneidae; genus Araneus; species Araneus ventricosus. Next base: position 118,756 of record BGPR01001347.1, on the reverse strand, counting down.
TTTCCTTTGTGGGAGGTGGTGGTATGGAACACTATATAAAAATTATAAATTTTTGGTTTCAGATAATATACTTTATGCATTAGAACAGTGGTTCCCAACCTGTTTGGTTGTGCAGACCACCTGTTGTGTAAAAAAATATTTTTAGGTCCACTACTAAATATGCAAGTAAAAATGTACAATCACATGTATTTATATAAATATTATATGCACATTTAGGTCAGTAATTAATAAAGCTTACTGTAAAAGGTTAAAAATATATTGTTTTATAAAGCAAAAAATGAGTGAAGACTGTTGAATCACCCCTGACTTCGACTAGCGTGCCATGCCCACTAATAAGCTATCCGTGGTCTGCAAGTGGGTCGTGACCCATTGGTTGGGAACCGCTGCATTAGAAGGTTTCAAAATCAAACATTTTCCATTATGAAATGTTTTTGTGTGTATATGCATTTTCTAATTTTGTTTTTCTCCTTCTCCTTGCTCAGAATTATTATTACTTTGCTGTTGTGGAAGATTTAGTGCTGAGATTCGGTTGGACCTTATCTGTTTCTCTGACGGAAATGGGCCTCATTCATGCAGATATCATGTCTTCCGTGCTCGCACCACTCGAAGTGATCAGGTAAGCTGCATTCTCATTTCCATGTATTCAGGGCTGGCCCGAGGGGGTCTTGAATGAGCGAGCGCACTACACCCCGCAATTCTCAAGGCCCCACACCGCTGACTGATTTTGCAAAATGAAAATTTATTTTATTGATTTATTTAATGAAATCAAAATGTGTTGTCGGGTTTTGCCTACCAAGACAATATAAGTAGGGGAAGGTGGTGTACCTTGTGAACCTATGCCGATTTTAGCGCCATCTGTATAGATGTATAGAAAATGTTATATGTATTTTGTACACTTGCCACCAGAAGTCCCAGTGTACTTGAACTTATTTGTCAAGGTGCTCATTTGAATGAATGAATCCTGAAAAAGGAAATTGACCCATCAAAAGTAATTTTTTTCCTGCTGAATTTTGTGTTAATAGTTCCTAAACATACATAAATTACTTTATAGTAAAATGCCTAACTTATAAAGCACAGTTTTAGCTATAATAACATGTGTTAGAAATTATGTTAAGCCTAACCTCAATTTAGTAGTCAGCCATTTTCCATGAAATGTCCAAGTGGTGTACCTTGGTGCATGGCCACTACATGGTCTACCACTTATGTTGTGGAAAAATGTGATGTAATGTGGAAGTTACCACATCCCGTGTTGACTGGAGGATCTGAAAGGCAGCTTCGGAAATTAACATTTGGAATTTTGACTTGTCTAATTACAATGTTGGTTAAGCCTACTCTTAGGAATGAAACTGTTGCTGTAATAATTTTATATTTGGTCTAATCTAAGACCTCATTAAGTAAAAGTGCTCATCAACGTTTTTCTGTAGCTAAAATACCAAAAAATGTTTATGTTCCAACTATTCGGTTAGATTTTTTAAATCTAGAAACAGCTGGTCCAAGGTACATTACCCATGGTGTACCTTGGTCCTATTTGCACTTTTTTTTAAATTGTAAATAATGCACTGAAATACGTTTTTAAAAAACATATGTTGTGTATAAAGGCCTAAAATATGAAAGTAAAATTGTTTTGTTACCTTTCTTTTAGTAATTATCCAATTAAAAAGTAAAAATGGGACCTAGGTACACCACCTTCCCCTAACAATATTTATTTCAAAATAATTTTTTTTGCATTGTATCCAATTCTTGTTACTGCACTGAAAATTATATTGACCTTTACCAATTACCATCACATCTGCAGAAAGATCGTTCTTAGGATTGAAAATAATAAAAAAATTACCTGGAATCTAGCATTAATTGAGATCGATTTACCTCATTAGCAAATCTCTCGACTCCAATTTAACTAAAAAAACTAAATTGGGTATTATCAAAGAATTTGCTGTAAAAAATGAAATAAAAAATCACGTATTTTAAACTCATTCTGGTAAGCCGCATACTAAATTTTATTTATGAAGTAATAATTTTTGTTATTTGATATATTAGCGATTTTTTATATAAAATATTAATTTTATAAAAAATAATTTAATTATTTATTGTTTTCATGTTCTATACCAAATTGTGCAATATAATAAATAGCAAAATGCAATGAATTATTTTTCTGTACGAAATTTGTTCCAAGCCCCCCCCCCTGCAAACCAACTTTGCACCGGTCCCAGCTTTTGTTCGTGCCAGCGCTGCATGTATTGGTTCTTTTCATTTCATGTGGGGCTTTAAAGTCTTTGGGAGAAATATAAATTATTTCTCTTCATCTTAAATGTTTGTTTTTTACATTGCTTATCAGTCATAGAATTTCTGTGCTTCAAACTTTTTTAAGATTGTTAATGGTTTTGAATTTAATCTACTTTGCACGATTTAAATGGCAATTGACAGTAGTCTTTTCTAAGGCTTACTTGGTTGATCTTGATTAGAACTAATGCATATTAGTGTTGTGATGACTTTTCATTCGTTCAAAAACATAAGATAATATCTGGAAATATAATTGTTCTAATCAGGGAAATATGTAGAAAGGGCCTTGGAAAATTTCATTCTGAAAATAAATTTATTTTCGTGATCTTGACACTAAGTTGTAAGAAGTTAATATTATATGGTATTGTTGCTTCTTCCAAACTGATGATCTAAAGTAGAATAAATATGTTATATTTCAAATATTAAAAATATCATTAATTATTAAAAATTTAATTAAAATCATTAAATATAAAAATTAAGTAAGTAAATCAATTAATTATTAAATTATTAATCAATCAATTAATTTATTATTAAGTAAAATCATTAAATATTAAAAAATTAAGTAAAAAAACTATTATACTTCAATTTTTAAGATTTAATCAGAAATTGAGTTTCACACAGAAGTCTGTGTCACTTTTTTAAAACTGAATAGCTGCTTCTTGCCACATTTTAATTATCCTCTATTGTCACTCTTTAAAAGCTTAATTGTTTTACCTGTTAATACCCAGCATCCTATTTATAGAACAGTAACATTTCAATTCCGTGGCTGAACCGAATGCATTCGATTGTCTCTTTTTTGATGAAGTTAATAAGTATTTCCAAATTCCTAAGCAGTTTTCAACAGGCATTTACCACTAGTTAGCTAGATTTTGAAATCAAGTTGTTGTCATTTTGAAATTTTTTGATTTTTTCCTTTGATTCATTTTTGAGGTGATGCAAGAAATTGAAAAGTGAATTTTATATTTTACTATATATTAAAAATCTTTAATATTTATGTAAAAAGTTTTAAAAACGATTTTCTATTGATTTTTTTAAATATTTTTGCTAAATTTTAATTTTACTTCACAATTAACTTATTCTTGTTGTTTTAATTATAACCTGATAGAAATTTATTGAAATCTATGCTTTAAATTAATCTGGGCATTAATGAGTTAACTCCAAAGTAAATTAATTATTTATTAAGTAAAATCATTAATTATTAAATTATTTATCATTAAATATTAAAAATTTAAATAAAAAAATTATTACAGTGAAACCTCTTTGAACGGCCACCCCTCTTAATGGCCAATTTTTCGTGGCACGGATTTTTCGGCCCATAGACCTAATGTTAAAATAACCCCTAGCAACAGCCACCCAACCCCTCTGAACGGCCGCCGGGTGTGTGTTTGTCAAATGGCCCATCCCATTTGACAAATGCATCGGTTAAAGATCGGTTAGAGATTTACTTCTTAAACTGAAGATTGAAAAAATGTTTTTTTACGGGAAGGGTAAAAACTTAAAACAGTCACAAATTGTATTCTTTTTTTTTTCAAAAAATGTAAAAAATTATTAAATAAAGTACTATTTTCTCTTTAGATAAGTCTCAAATTTCATCTTAAATAAGAAATATGCATCAGACTTGTTTATATTATGTATTATAGCAATTATCTTGTAATTGTAAAGAAAACCCTTCAAAGCGGCCACCCCCTCTGAGCGGCCAATTTTTCTCGGAACGGCGGCGTGGCCGTTCAGAGAGGTTTCACTGTACATTTAACTTTTAATGAGACATCGAGTTTCGCACAGAAGTCTGTGTCATTTTATAAACTGTGAATAGCTGCTTCTTGCCAAATTTTAATTATCATCTGTTGTTGCTCTTTAAATGTTTGATTGTTTAATTTCATTTCCTGGTGCAGGAGATTCGTGTGGAACTTCTTCCGCCTGGAGAACGAGCACCTCAACAACTGTGGTAAATTCCGAGCCGTGCGAGACATCTCCGTGGCGCCCTTAGATTCCAGCGACCAGACGCTCCTCTTGTGCATGATGGACGAACCTGACGGCGTCATCAATCGAAGGAAGAAGGAGCGCAAATTCCCCAAGTATGATGATGTATCTGTATATTTAAAATACTAGCAGTACGCGCACGGTGTTGCCCGTGGAATCAGGACTTCAACGAAATGAGAAAAAAACCGCCCACAATGACATGAAAAAGTTTTGAAAACAAAATCAAAACAAAAGATACACATTATTGATTTTCCCGCTTATTTTTTTCGCGATAAACAATATTAAAAATTTGCAACGTGAAAATTATTATTCTGCAAGCAAACTATGCGAGATGAATAAATACATTAAGATACTGCCGAAAATAATAATCAAAGTTATTCAGTTGAAGGTCATGATGTATCCTGCACGTCCGCCAATCAGAATTGCCAGCAACGTTCCGAAGAAGTGTCGTGATTATACCTTTTACTCTTAACCAAATAATTAACAAGAGTGAGTAGATTCCCTGTAAATCCAAGTAATAACTGATTCTCAAACTCAAGTTAAACAAAATTATTCATCAAAATAATTCTCCTAAAGCATTCAGCAAAGCAATCAAAAGTAAAGGAAATTCAATTCGCTAAGTGGTTATCAAAAAATATATAAGATGGCGGGGTGCGTTGTGTTTATTATTTTTAAACAATAACCCAAAGGAACTTAATTTTAACCAAAGCCTCAGATTCGCCTGGTTGTGTCACACTTGTGAAGTAACAACATAAATCAGTAATTGTAAATAAAAATATGAATTTATTAAACAAATTTGGATACGTTAAACAATTCACCTACTGCACTCTTTCATGAAGATTCAAAATTATTGCACACATTTCGTAATAATTAATCAAACATGTTTTACACACTTTTAAAAGAATAAATCTCAAACTTCAAAATTATTGCACACATTTAATAATTAATCCAGTATGTTATTACGCATTTTTTTTTTTTTTTTTTTGAAATTGTCATGCTTCCAATTACACAAGAAAAACGGTGGGCGCCCTACCGACAAAATTCGTGAGTCCTTAATACATGATACAAAACGAAAATAAAGCAATCACAAAGCGTGTGGGGTGAGTCACGGTATAATTAAGGTTATTCCCAATACCATATCACATCTTAATTCATTTATCAATTCACCTAAGTTTGCTTCAAGTAAGCCAAAAGAATTTTCGCTTCGTTAAACTTTAAAATTAAGATAGCTTATATCTATTTCTAAATTTTATCTTTTCATGACAATTAATATTACATCCATTTAGAAGAGAGAATTAAGTCAAATTAACAATCAAATCGTGATTTCAACCCCTTATATATATATATATATATATATAACAAATACGAAACAAACATAGCAGAGATGTAAAAGCAACATATACAAAATAAATATTCATAAAACAAAATGTCAAGAAAAAAATCTGCGGAAAGAAAAAGCCCTCAGAAGTAACTTGATATTTTCGTAAACATCCGGTCCCTACATGACGCGCTAAGTTAGTCCCTTTGTCACGTCTCCCGTTGGTAGCATCTCTCAGTTTTAGGTTCGTAATTTCATTTCTTTTATTTGTATTTCATTCAAATTCTTGGTTTATCATAATGTTCGGGGTAAAGGACAGTGTTTTTTAGCTATATGCCAACACTGTTCGCAGAAAACATTATGATTTCACTAATTTTTTAACGGTTCGTATAGATTTTACTTTCCCTGATGAGCATCTATACGCTTTTACCGTTTTACTACAGTCTCTCCATTTTATTTTAACATTTTTTTGACTTTCATGATATTGATATATATATATATATATATATATATATATATATATATATATATATAAGTCTTGTCTATTTTTGCCATTTTGTCTTGACTGTTTTTGAGTTTTTGTTTTTGTCTTGTGTTTCTAAGTTTGTTTTGATATATATATATATATATTTTTATTTAATTCACGTGACTCGGAGCCCATGTTAAATTGAAAAAAAAATAACAAGAGAAACACCGGCACAATAATACATTCCTTAGTAAAATAATAATAACACAAAAACATTTGTTAGTACATCTTGATTAACAAAAAAAGGAATTTGAATTACGTTCTTCTCAATTCCACAACATGCCTTTACAAATAAAATCCACTCCCTTATCCCCAATGCCAAAAATATAAAATTAATGTCCCTTCATCGCCTATTAGTGTCCAAAGCTCCACATAATTTAAAAGAACTTTCCTTCAGAAAATAAAATAAAAGGGTACTCATTCCTCTGGCACAGCCATCAATCCGGACGAAAGGCTCCTTCCTCAATCAGTGCTTTCCAGTCAGGTAAGCCAGCGAACCTTCTTCCATCTCCACTCACTCCATGCGCCCGAACGGAAACTCGCCTTTGACACGGCCACCTCCTTCCTTCAATCCACACGTCGCGGCAGTCCCCATATGTCACAACTACCAGCCGGGAAGTGAAGCTGTATAGTCAGTCAAAAAATAACCAACGGCATTTCACGATCCGCTCGTCACCTGTTGTTGATTTACGGCTCTACACGTTTTTAAGCGCGCCGATCCATTGGAAAAATGGCGGTTTGATTACTGCCAAAGAGTCCGTTGTCAAAAAAAAAAAAACTGAGGATGTCCATCAATTCAAAATCGGCTACTAATGCTGCATCGGAGCATAAAGAGGCTGCCGAATTCTCAGCGTCGCCGATGTTCACGGATTGCCAACATCATTCAGTTGCCATCTCGAAGTTGCGCTACATCAATGAGGATCTCAAACAAACTAACTCGCCGCTCGGGGATCAGGTCGTCAAAGCCACTCACAAGAGCAGAGCCAAGAGAGCGAATTTTTTTCCTACAACCCCTTAAATACCGTGGGGTGAACCCACGTCATCATGACGAAAGTGCTTGACCGCTATTGGTCAAGAGACGAGCACTGTCCAAGAAGAAACGCAACGTCACGATTTTCGCCCCCCTCTCCAAAGGTAGCCATATTGGACAGCCCAAAGACCGGAAATTCAACAACAACTCAGACGGCGTCCCTCTAAATGCTAAAATCGCGATTTAACCCAGTCTTGCTACTGCTTTGATGGAAACGAAGGAATTCCAATAAAAAAAGGAAAAAGCCTGTTAAAGAATGCATTTAATTAAAACCCCCCATCCTGAACGCAAAGATACACATAAAAACCAATTTAAAACATAGAAAATAAATTCAATTGGAACACAATTAAATCCTTACTTAAAAGGTATAAAGCCCTTTCATTGACACATGAACATGAGGCATAAAAGAATAAAACATGAAAATTCAAAAAAGGAATTAAGCAAATAATGATAAAAATTATATTTTACAACAAAAAGGCTAATTCATTTGACACTCCATTAAAAAAAAAAAACTAAAAATATAAAGCCAATTCATTTGACATATGAATCAGAGAAAAATAAAAACTAAAAGGCTAATTCATTTGACACTCCATTAAAAAAAACACACTAAAAATATAAAGCCAATTCATTTGACATATGAATCAGAGAAGAATAAAAACTAGTTATGTCATTTTCAAAAGTTCTCTTCACATGCCTCTGAGTGGATTTAGAGCGAGCAAATTAAAAAAATAAAAATTGACATACCAATGACTTGTAGTAAATTCTTTTTGTAATTAAAAAAATATATAAAATGCGATTTACAAAAACTTCCCTAAAAGTATAGCATCACTACATAAATGCCGCACGAAGAACTCGATCGAGAAAAATAACTCTCAACGGCCCAGAAAAAAATTAATTTAAAAAAAACGGGAAAAGATATTTTAACCGTTCTTGTTTTAAATTCAACAGAACTGTTCTACTAATAAGCTGAACAAAATTGAAAATAATAGTGTTATTAGAAAGTCGGATGCAACAAATTTAAAAACAAAAGTAACATTTCGATGCCAAAACTGGGTATTTTTAAAAATTTCTCAAAATTCAGTAAATTACATTAGAAACTCAAAACTAACTTCATTAGAATGGAAATCGCATGCTCTTTTCGATGGTGTATCTATTTTTTTCGTACAGTTATCCGAAACCATGCTATTGAGAAATTAGTGCGAAAAATCACCCAAAACAACACAAAACATTAAATAAAAAATTTTCTAGATTAAATTTCAAAATTTCGGCTTCGAGGTGCATTCAGTCACCATTACGTCTACCTGTGTGCCAAATTTCATGGCTGTAAGTGCAATAGATTCGTCTGGACATCGCACACACACAAACATTGCCTTTTATAAGTATAGAAGATTTGGCAAAACAATGAGACAGTCCCCGCACAACCACTGAACCGATTTCAACAATTTTTATTTCATATGGAAGCTTTTGACCCCTAGATATGCCATCAGGTGTCACCTGCCCTCCATCACTCTCCATTTTCAAGATAAATTGAAAAAAAAAAACTTTGCCAGAGTTTCTGTATGCTGAGATAAATTAAAGTTAATTATTAATTTATAAAGTTAGATAAACATAAAACTTCAAATGTATAAAGAATTTCTAAGAAAGCTGAAATAGATTTAATTAATCAATGTGTTTAATTTACCCAGCTGTTCTCCGAGGCCATAAAATATTAAATGAATGCAAACCCTTTATTCTAATTACAGTTAAATGTAAGAGGGAGTGAAACATATTCTTATTGGTTAACATCAAATGATGTACTTATAGTGGCCGGTGAATTCACGCCACCTGTCGCATACGATGCAATAGGTGCAGTGGACTTGTTCGACTTCAAAACAAATTCAACATGCATGTAACTTAAGTGCCTTTGTTTCATAAAAATTAATGAGTGCTATGTATTTTTTTGAGTTAGCTAGTTTTATATCAAAGAGTTATTAATTATTTGATACGGCTTCAACAAATTATGTTTGTATTTTAAACACGTTTCTGTTGCCATATTTTACTCAGTTTCTCAGCCTCTTCAGGTACCAATTCGCTAATTTTTTTTCCCAAGTTTCAAGCATAACCACAGGCTATTAATATCGTGGGTGAATAACTGGTCACTGAAGGCGGCTAGTTTATCTATAAGTATGCATTAAATACCTGGGCTAAAGGTATCTGTCACTTTATATCGTTTTATGCAGTCAAATTTTCAGCCAAATTGGCACACTTTGGCTCACAGTTTTGCATGCTTGAGATGATGCAGGTCAGCCATCATCAGGAAAGAATTCGAGCCAAATTGGCAAAGCAGCATTCCAAGAAAATTTGCCAAGTGGTGTATGTATAATGGAAAAGGATCATGTATCCAAAAATATTAGCTTATATCCCTAACTCTTTTTGGGTCCCCTTGGTAAATCCAAATTTTTCCTGGTGCCCTATGTAAAACTCAAATAAGAAGTTTTGCAGAATATTTAATGATTTTTGTATAGGTTTGGTAAAAATAAATTAAGCACAGGTTACATAAAAATAAGTAGATAATAGAATAATTTTTAATAGACATAATTTATTAGTGGATGGATAAGCTTGCTGGTTACTGCACGTTTCCTTTCTTCTTCTGATCCATGTTATTGAGTAGAGAATTCCAAAACTAAGAAATATTCGTTCTTCTCGGTTTTTTCCCAACCCATTAATAGAATTTATCAGAAAAATGCATGTCTGTGCAACCGATACAGGAGTATCGATACTTTTGAAAATTCATCTAAAGCTTCAGCATTTTCAACTATATTGTTACAAAGCTATAAAGTCGTTTCCCTGAGATCCTAATCTTGGCGGCAAAATTGGCGACTTTGGCGACAAAAGGAATTTTCTAGAAGGGCCTCGAACTTTCCACCTATTTCTACTGGCTTCATGAACTTTCTGGAGATGACGTCACTTCCTACGTAATGAAGTCACTTCTTGTTGAAAAAGTATAAAAGCAAACTCTCAAGCTAAGAAGAGTGAGTTGGATTTTGATCAGCAAGCAAGCTGGTGAGCTGACAAGAAGCCTTTGAGTGCTGTGTTGAGATTTATTGGTAATCTCTATTGTGTATTTTTACAAGTATTGTTTGAATACTTGTGCCACGTTTCTTATCTTAGAATATTTGTAAAATAAAGAGCTTTATTTTTTTAATCCTGCTTATTGGACTGCATTCACGTACACCCACAAGACGATTTTGTCACAATATCTTTAGTTGCATGTATGCTTCAAATGCTATTTTTATTTTCTTGTATTCAAAATATACTAGCAGGAAGCTTTTGTGCTGTTATGTCTGTCTGTGAATGCGATATCTAAAGAATGCAACAGGGGAAACAAATTAAATTTGGAATGTTATCTTAATTCCAAAATTTTGGACGAAATCCGTCTACTGGAAGTCTGTGTCCGTCCATGTCGCAGCTTAAATACACAAAGAGTTATAGAAATGAAATGTAGCATGTAGGTTTATCGTCACAATTTTAGGTCTGTTTCAAAGAATGGGCCAAATCATTAAATGGATTGGCCATATGTCAGTCTGTATGTCCGTGTGTATCTGAACTTGATAGCTCAAACGCAAAATGACTTAGCCAAATGAAATTTGGTATGTAGTCTTTACACCATAATTGTAGATCTATGGCATGATACTTTGATTTTGTGATTGTAACTGGCAAAAACTATGCTTTGCAAATATTAGAAAAATTATCTCAGCTTTTTAGCACCAGGATTGGATATTCATCTTTTACTATTAGCCAAAACTCAGTTAATTCCATGCTTCCATTTTTTTTTTTTTTTTAATGACAACCCAATCAAATTATCTTCTTCTGCAACAGTAATTCGGAATGGAGCAGAACATCAAGTAAATTATAAGTGACATTTTAATTAATTAAATATAAAATGTTATGATTATTTCAGAATTAAAGTAATAGTTTCTTAGCTGGAAATGGTTTAATAAATGTTAATGAAGTCAATGAAATTCTCTTGGTAGATATCATGTGAATAAAATATGTGCAAGCACATTAATTGGTCAAAGATATTTAAATCCCACCCATTGACAAATTTCACTTTTGTCATATTTTTGGGATTTTCATTTTTCTTCGCAGACTTTCTGGCAAATTTGTACGATTTTTCCCTCCTTTTTTGTTTTCATGCAATTTTAAAATACTGAACATCAAATTTTTTAATTCTTCTCTTGAAATATATGTTTTTCCGACAATTTTAAACCATTTCGTTTCTGTATGTGTTAATTGTATTAGTTATCACAGATAGATATTAATCAAACAGGGTTCCCACAGTCTTTGAAAACTCCTTGAATTTTATTTGTCTTACTCGGGGCCCTGGAAGAGTACTTGATTTTTCATTAAGTACTTGAAAAGACCTTGAAAAACAAGCAAATTGACCATCCAATATTTTTGGGTGTCAGAAGAGATAACAAGTTTGTGACTTGGTTTTGCTTTGAGAATTCCACCACCAGAAAAAGAGTGTTTGTATGGGAATGCTGACAATCTTCAATCCTTTCTATATTCAAAGACAGCTTGATTTGACAATACAGCAAAAGCTACAGAGGGTATTCCTCCATCAAGTAAAACAGTCTTGCAATCATCCTAATATATTTGAAAGTACCTGATATATTTGAATGGAATTTTGTTTTAAATACCAATAACCGATTTTCTCTGCAGTGAAATATGTTTTCAAAATGTATCTTATTTAATTTCATAGAGCCAGGGAAGTCTGTGTTCATGTGCACACAGTAACTCAAATAGTTAAATGGATAAAATTTGGTACAGAGTTTTATCATTAGAATTGCAGATCCATATCAATTTTTTTATTTCAAAAATAAAAATGAAAATGATTAATTTGATTTAAATTTGTCATTTGCATGTCTAAAATAAATAATTTTATGGTTCTTGAATTTTCTTAAAATGGTCCTTGAAAAGTCTTTGAATTTTTTTTCCTTCAGTAAGAGTAGGAACTCTGTTAAAATTAAATGGTTCGTATGCTATATATTGCACTGATTCAGCAATCTTCTCTATGGCTAAAAACACAAATTAACTGTTATGTAAAATTAAATGGTTCCTATGCTATATATTGCAAGGATTCAGCAATCTTCTCTAC